>VXBH01002371.1:61134-157724 GCA_013400035.1 Rynchops niger | reverse complement strand
GCAAGTTAGAAGTGTAATCAACCATATTAACATATCCTTCCCATTGAGATGCAGTTGAATTGTAGATTCCCAGATGTGGTCACCATGTTTCTTGGTGTCTCAGTATAGGTGATAGAAACTGATTCTGAAGTGTGTGTTTGTGGCACTGGAGAAATCTTGTATTTTTGTCAGCTGAATGTCACGTACATTTGTGTCTTTTCCAATGATGCTGAAATTCTTGCATATATTAATTCTTTCAGGGTCCTTCTGCCTTCTCTTTTGCGAGGAAATGTTTTCTGTTTATCAGAAATTCTACATCTCCCCTCTGTCACTTCTGTTTTTAAATAGTATTTTCAAACTGAGTTTTTGTATGTCACATCTTGTTCTGCAAGGCAAAAGCAAGTGTTTCTTTGCCTTTCACCACTTTTTTTAGTTAATTTTTATCTGTTCTTTTTTTCTTTTTTTTCCATCATATTTTCTGATGTCTTTGAACATTTCTTCATATTTCTTGCCACATCTTCTTAATCATTTGCATCACCAGTGCAACTTCACACACTCACATTTGAAAATCCATTCCATGTGCATTTGAGATTTATTCGTGTCTGAAGTCTCTAGTTCCTAAGCACTGGGTTGAAACCTGCTCAGTCTATAGGTTCAGATGATGCCAAAAACTTTTTTTTGTTTTGTTTTTTTCTTCCAGCTTCACTGGACTCTCATCATATTACTTTCCCGTCCCAAACATCTGCATCTGCAGAAATATCAAAAATCGAGACTGGTAAATTGTGTTTATGATACTTGCCTGCTTAGGATATTTTTTTTTGTGTCAATGTTATAGTTACAGGCTGTTTCCTCTGATTGCTTGGTGTTGTCGGAAATGGAATTTTGTTTGCACTGTTTGGTAGGCTCTATAACCACATAATGATATTCTGTGGCATAGGATCAAATAAAGAACCCACAGGAATCAATATTGGTTTGGGTGGTTATTATCTGTCGGATATAAGGATCACTAGCTAGATAGAGTCATTATCAGTTACAAAGATATATTCTTGATGGTGAGATTTTTACCCTGGGTGACTTTTTTTTCAGTTTTCTCCATTACTAAGCATTTTTTTCAAGTTTTGTTATATTGGAATTTTTCTTACTGGGGTCATAGCTATCCAAGATTAAATTTGTATTCATAGCAAAGGTATGAATGTGTGAGAGATGAGAAAGAAAATTATCCTAAAGCTGACAGCCAATATTTCAACAGTGTTGTTTTGAATTTTCTGCCTCACCTTCTGGCTCTTCAGTATGTCACAGAAGTGGTGTTAATTTATGTTATGCCAGTTATATAAAATATCACAATTTATTTTAAATGAAAAATTACATAATATGTAGTGTATTAAAACCTATAAGCTGGCATCTGTTAAACTGAAACAAGCAAAGCTTTGGCAATAGAAATGTCTGGTTGCAGAAATTCATATTAGTATATATTTTAAGCGTGTAGGTCTCTACCCATGCAGGTCAAGTCAAAAGCACGGGTTTCTCAATCTTTTGTGTGTACAGATCAATTGACTCCTGTTGATAAGTCTGCTTTTGGGGGGACTGCAGTCTCTGTCAGGGTGCGTCTTTTAGATGCGTGTGACTTTTTCAAAACTTTGAGCTTTTGTTACTTTCTTTTCAAGCTGGAAATCTTCTGAAACTGTATTATAGTGGTATTGGCATCTTGCAAAGTAACGTGAAGCAATCTTACTTTTTCTGATTCCACCCACCCCACGCCCCGCCATTTCTGTACCAATATGAATCTGTCTGTCAGGGTTATTTACGTTTTTCTGCAGTTACAAGTTCAGCTGACCTGGAAAAATCTATGCCTCCACTTTCCAGAACACCTCATGTGCTAACAACAACTATGGGTAACAGTAATGCATTAGCTTTTTAGTTAAACTAATTTGGGTGTTTTGATAGCAATTTTGGAAATCCTGTTCATCCCAGATATTTTGCTCATCTGCAATAGTTGTCTTCCACTTGAGTCATGTTCATCAATGTAGGCAAAGTACCCTTTTTCACATGAGACAAAACAACTTGTGCTTACTGCTGAGAAACTCACCTAATAGTGTTTCTGATCTTACATTTGTCTCTGAAAAAGCTACTAGAGCTATTTTGAGATATACCTAAATTAAGTAAGCTTGGTACAATAATAATAGTGCCTAAAGCTTAATAAGAATCTTAAAATTACTTGGTTTTCTCTATCAAGTTCAATTGTTATGCTCTCAGATAGATGGATACACACTTTTATATATTCTGTGTTTTTTATTCCAGCATAGTAAATTTCTTTCTTACTATTTCTTACCGTTCAGTGATTTTTTTTAGTTTTTTACCTTTGTTTTATATGTGCATATATGCAGACAGATTATACATTAAAATTCACCAATATCTTGACAGAAAACAAAGTTCTGAAGAGGTTAAGAAAATGTTTTTTACAGAAATATATTTGCAGTGTATTTTAATTTTGTAGATTTTATTTTTTCTGCCTTTTTTGCCTTTTTTGGCATGTGTTATGCTTATAACCATAGTGTTAGAAATTCTTCTATCTTTATATTTTCTGAGTTGCTTTAAACTACATGGACCATGCTGTCTAAAGCAATATTGGTTGGCTGACACTTCAGTTTCATTTTTCATTTTAACTACTAGCTTCAGCTCCCACTCTGCTCCATTGTCAAGGTAAGGCATGTTATTGTGGGTGGACCTCTGCATTGCAAATTAGGTATGTTATAACCTGTAAAATTTTTTGTTTGTTCTTATAAAAAAAAAAAGCTATGTGTAGAATTAATAATCATGGATACTGTGACCTTTTCTTTTTATAGCTTTCAGTGGTATTCAGCCTGTTCTTTCAAGCCCTGTGACACCTAGTAAACCTGAAATAGCAGATGCTGAACCAGGTACAATAGTCTCTACCTAGTTCTTAATTCAGTAGCTCAAACCATGCTCTAAAACTCACTGAAATGTGTACACTGGTAATCTTCGCTTTCAGTGGACATTTGGATTAGACCCTAAAACCTGAATTTTTAATTTAGATTGCTGTTAATGGTTGAAACTGGTCCTTTATCACACTTAAAATGCAACTCAGTCTTGTGATTCTCCTTTGGTATTTTGAAAAATACATCACGTAGATAATGGAGAAAACAGTATTTATTGTCCAGTTGTGGTGATGAAAATACTCTGATATATACTGTAGACTGCATTCTACTGCTGTTGCCAAGTTAAAAATACTAAGGACAGTATATCCTTAATGGCATGAAATTGGTTAACAGCCATAGACACTTGATGCTTTTGGACTGAAACCATAGTTGGATCAGTCATCAGCTTTCTACTCCAAATTTTTATGGTTTTAATATCTGACTAACTGATTGTTCAACATGTCTGCTTCATTAAATTCCTACATTTTACACCATACCCTTTTCCTTAAGTAATGGACCAAAACTCAAAATGTTCAAATGCTCATCTTAAAATCTTAGTTGGCAGTGGTTGAGATCCAGACCAGTTGCAATGAAGGCAGGAGGAAATTAACTTCCAGAATTTCTGCACATCACAAATGTGATGATTTAGAGTCACTGAAGCTTTGTGCAGTTCAAAAGACTGCATTTCTCTCTAATGCATACTAAACTGATAAGTGTCCAAGCATTAGTGAAATATTTGTTGTTCTTGTAAAAACAAATTTGTTTTTGCTTATGAAGGAAGAGTTTCGACCGTTAGCTCTATGCTCTCTTATGACTCTCACCATTTTTTCCAACAGCAACAAGTGAATCCATTCTGGAATCTTTCACATCTAAAACTTCTCATCCTTTTCAATGGCCAAGGGTAACATTAGGTAATGTTGTTGTTTTCACCTAGTGAAAAACTCTGTGTTTGTCTTGAGCACTTCATCCCATATGAATGCATTTCTTCAGCATATCATTTCACATGCATAATCACTATTCTTTTTCCTGGTTATAGAGTCTTGTTCTTCCTTTGTCATTAGACTGATTCTTCTTCATATATCTCTGTATGAGAACATAGCTCAGGATGATTTTACTGTCTTCAGGGAAGTAAAACTTGCCTCTTGCATGAAAAACTCCATCATCCTTTTATTAGAGTGTTCTGTCTATCTCTTCCACTCTCATGCACACATATGTGTTGTCTTTGTCTCTGATATGTGGAGCTTTCATAGTGGAAATTTTAATTGTTTTGGAGACATCTATTTCTGATCTAGGCACAGCATTTCAATATCATCCCCATTCCACACTTTAAACTCTGATTTCATCAGATGTCTTTGATATTCCATACTAAGCTGTCTTTTCTTCAATATAAACTTGTGGCATGTGCTGTTTGTTGTGGGAAACTCTTATTAAACAATTTTTGATTGCAAACTGAGCTCTTTCTTCCAGCTCCAAAAGAAATACCACTTATTCCTTCTAAACTGAAACCATCTGCTACCCCAGAAGTACAGCATGTGAAACCTGGTAATTGTGCATTTTTATAAGTCAGTATGCAGAGACATATGTTCACTAAAAATTTCTAAGCAAAACTTCCAAAAAAGAACAGGAGCTATGCAATACATGAGCATCTTGACTAACTCAGTATTCTAAAATCAGTCATTTGATGTTGCCTAACAAAAGGAATGAGATAAGCTTATCCGTTTTACACATTTGGATTCAGTGATCAAAGTATAGACAAGTTCTCTAGTTTTCTAATCTTTTTGAAGAACTAGAAGGGAAAAAACTTCTAGATGGCACAGGGTTTTTTTATACCACTTGTAGGAACAATATATATGATTATTATTTCTATAATCTCTTTTGCCAGTCCCTATCTCCCACTTTCACACAGAAATACTATGGCAAAGATGGCATCTTTGCTAGTCACAACAGTTTGTTGATTGAAAGTAAAGTACTACTTGTGATCAATATATCCTCCCACAGGGAACTCAGGGGAAAGGATTGCCATTGTAGTGGAAGTAGGAGAGCTTTCTCAAAATAGAAGGGGAAACTTTCATATACGTGTGAGATTCATTCTTTGTCCATGGGAACATTATCATCGTGTCTTGTCTTTTTTTCTTTTCTGCTTTTTGATAAAAAAATAGATCTCTGTACTCATTTTCTTGTCATTTGTGATTAAGGGAGATGAATTTGCCTTCTTTAGTGATTTAGGTACTGGACCAATAAATATTATAGTGCGCATTACTAGAGCCCTAAAACATTTCTGTTCTTGTATCTTATAACAGACAGGTCAGTAAAAAGCAGGAGTTGCCTTTGATGTCTTATACGTGTCTTACAACCAACTGCAGGCTCTGATTTAAGATTTTCAGCAAGATTTTGTTGTTTAGAAATTTCCTCTTTGGTATTGATTCTCTGGTATTTGTTATGGACTGCAGTCTTCAGTCAAAGCCTTCATCTGTCCTTTCTCACTATTTGCCTATAGCATCAAAGACACGTTTGTTGACTGAATCAAACAATGGATTAAAAATGTCCTGAGAACATAAATATGGGGAAGGAGCCTTAGAAGTAGACCCTCACATATTGCCATGAGCGTACAGTGTGTAGTTTCATAGGAAGCAAAACTAAAAGGAATGTAGGGTGTTACGCTTAAGAGTAGGACATGGCATGCTTATCTAGTCTACTTAAAACCAACAAACAAACCCCCTGAACTACTGGAATGATAATGCTTTTGGCTTACTGCTGATAAGTTTACTGATCTGTTCTATTGCGTCTGAATTTTTCTCTTCTAGCCCCTAAACCACCACTTTTGGAGCCTAAAACTTCTCAGACTGTTGAACAACCAAAAGCAACACTAGGTAACACACGTTTCTGTAGCTGTTGGTCTGCTTTGCAGTTCATGCCACAGTTTGTACTCTGTTACTTTATCTCATAGCTATTACTATATTGAATCAATTTCTCTGAGAGAGGAAAAAAGATAGGAATTAAGCATACAGAAATATGTTTTCCTAAACTTGGAAGAAAAATAAATTTGATATATTGTCATATAGTTTTACTAATTCTATAGTACAGTAGAATTTTGGGGATGAGAATTATCTTCCATTTTATTGGGAGTTTTTTTACACCAACACACTTTCCCCTCAGAAAATCATCAGAAACCCATTGGAAATACTGCTGAAAGGTCAGGTTCAAGGCTAATATTGTGGACGTTAATCCTAGAACTCTCAGTTAAGCATTCCTGTGGCACTGGGTGGACATGTTAATTCTACTTTTCTTTTATGAATCCTTATGAATGTAATTTTGGCTTGAAAAACACTTCTCAGTCACTTCATATGTCTCATTCTACTCTGTTCTTTCTATAAAAGTCATATGCTTTTCTACTGTGTCTGTAGCTATGAAACTTTTTCTTGGAAAGCAGTCTCATAGCACAGCTCTATAAAAATGATCAAAATTACTGACTATATTACCTGAAACTCACCTTAAGCTTTAGCTGATGTCAAATTAACAGTCCTATTTAGCTAATTACAGTTTCAACCCATGCATGTTCAGGGGAAAAAAAAAGTTTTCTTTTTTGCTCTTAATTTTTACCATTTAGATGATGTTACTTCTATTTTATTAAGAGAATTCAATGACTACAGTTATGAAGTAATTCCCTTTTTTATTACTGATTCCATGTTTTTCCAGCTCTGTACCAGTAATTTCTTTATAGTGCTGAAAATAGGGGACATTTTGGAATATTTTGTCTACATATGTGTTTTGATTTCTTAAAATTGACCTGGAGTTCAAAAGGATAAACAGTATTATTATTTTACCTCCTAGGTATCTTGCAAAAATGAATCTGCTAACTTAAAGTGAGGAATGTTTTGATGTGATTATAAACTACAATTATATATTTTAAATATACTTACTGATTTTTACAATGAAGAACAAGCAAGGATTTTGCTGGGGTAGTGAAGTCTTAGGAAGATGTTTGAGAAGCCTTCTTAGGAAATCTGATTTTGCCATTTGCTTTTGTTCCCAGTAGCCATTCAATGTTTCATTTCAGGCTTGGAGAATGTGATTTTTTATGTGATACGGTGGAAAGGATAATCCTATAATCCAGTATATTTCTTTCAGCTCCTAAAGAAGCAAAACTCACACCTTCTGCACCTAAAGCTAGACCATCTGCCAGACCCAAAAAGCCACGAACTAAACCTGGTAACTAACTTCCATAGCAAACCTTTTTTATAACATGTCACTTAAGTAGTATACTTTAGTTTAAATTTATTCTGTGTGAAGCTCAGTACTTAATCATCAGAAGAATGGGCACTGAGGGGAGCTGTGCTCTTTAAGGAATATTGTTTTTGTATGAAACCAAAAAAATTTGAAGCAAAGCAAGAGAACTTTTAACTTTTGTATCCCAAATCACCAAGTCGCATGGCCTGGCATTGAAACAAATTGTTTTCCTGCCTTTCATTTCAAAATAACGAGTTTTACAACTTAGTTCTGCACAGGGGCCAGAAAAATGCAAATTTTCATGCTTTTCTGATGGTTATATCTAACCTAGAACAATAGGATTTATATTGATTCAGTGATCATTAATGCATCAAGACTTACCTGAAACTGTAGAAATGAGTGAAATTCTGCACTGGAACTTAGTAAAGGCATATTTTAAGATGGCAAATGAAATTGCACCTTCACATGGGCGTTGAAATTGGTCTATGATGTCTGTTGGAGAATGGAAGGCACCTGGCATTTTCTGGAGCTGAAGAACAAGTGAATACACTTACAAAAATATTACTAGTATTACATGGTTTATAGTGAAGTTGGAAAGCTTAATATTGCATAATTTTATATTGTAAGAATATATTACTTAATGCTGGAAGAGATCAGGCAATATTATTAAATTATTTCCAGATTCCCTGTGAATTATTTTTTTTAGCTCATAAAAAGAATTACTCTCTTCAGACCAAGTAATTCCTTGTGAAGCTTGTTAACTAAATGGTATTTATGACTTGGAACTGTCTCAAAATAGTATGCATAATTAGTTTTTCATGGTGATTACAGCTCCTACAACCTTTTCAGTGTAGGAAATCCAGTATTGTATTACTAGAATAATTAATTGTCTCTGCTATAGATGCTTATATCTGAATATAGATCTGAATCCTGCATGATTTTTTGGAAACAACAGAGGAAAAAAACAACTCATTTGGAAACTGTTGCATAAAATTATTTTACACCCTTGAACTGCGTATATCTGCCTGCCTTGGGCACTGTATATTGATGTTTCCACAATGGATGGCTATATAACAAGTTTCTATATAACTACAAAGAAGGCGACATGATTCTGTATTTGTACGCATGCGTCTTGTTTGTCCTTTTTCTGTAAGTGGTTTCACCGATCAATCAGACAGAATCCTGAAGAACACTTTTTAAATCATAATTAAGCTTGTAATGATCTTCCTTTAAATAGGTATTTGTGAATTTGGCATTTGTTCTGATGGGACAAATTATATTCTTGTTTAGAAATTAGTATTTGAGGCATAATATATGCAGTGCATGGGGATAACCTGGCTTTTGGGTAGGTGGCAAAATGGTCAACGAGCAGGTTCTCCTGTGTATTCCAGCATCACTTGGGAGTTCAGCTTGAACTAGAAACTTATGTCATGACAGTGGGTGTCACCTTTCCTTAACAGTAAATCAAAATAATGAGGAATATGTGCCAAACTCATACTTGATCACTGACTTACTAATGACCCATTTTGGGTCAAACAGCATTCCTGAAAGTTAATTTCGTCTCTCATTCTTAATAAAACTTCTGTACTGTTTCTGGTAAAGTTTTTGTCTTTTTGCAGTGGAGCAAAAAGTTCATTTAAAAAAAAAACCCATATAAACAATTTTTGGTTTTTTCCAGACAAACAACTGTACAATCTAGTCAAAGTTTGCAGCTTCATTCTTCATTTGAGCGATTGAATCTGTTGCTTGCATGAAAAAAACAGTTCTTGTTGCCAATGTGATCATGCCCAACTGTTGTATTATTGTTAGCATTAATCTCTCTATATAAACATACTAAGTTCTCCATTTTTCAGGAAAGGAAATGATAATGAATTTTCTACCATGCGCCCAACTGCACTGCAATTTTTTTTTTTTTATTTTTTTTTTTTTTTTGTTTCAGAAAAGGGCAAGATTAGTTCTTTATAATGAGTCCTTGTTGAGTCCCTGAGATGCATTATAAATTTGCACTTTCTTGTGCCTCTAGTAAAAAATGCTAGTTCTTCATAAGTGTGCATGCATTTCCACTTGTGTGATATGAGACTTTTGCAAGAGAACTGCAGAACTTACCTGTTGTAGAGAAGGATCTCAACGACCTACTATTTGTGAGTTTCCATAGTTTCAATGCAGAAGTTAAGTTAAGATAGAGTAATGTTAGGTAGTTTGGTGCATACATGTAGTTGTTCCTTTTACAGTCTTCCTTCTCTTATCAGGACTATGAGGGTTCTGGAAGGACTTCTAAACATGCATCTTCTGAAGTATAGTCACACTGGTGAACCATACCTTCTCAGCCTATCAAAACTCTGTTTGATAACATGGTGCATGTCTTTCTTGCTATTTTCTGACCTTCAAAGTCCCAGGTTACCTGGCTGCTCAGTGGTTTCAACACAATAATCTGATAAATTATTGAATAATATCAAGAGTAACTTTTTTGTCAAAGACCTCTGATATTGTCTGTGAGTTTTATTTAGGTGCTCTGCTTTCAGAAAGGTCAGAGGAAATGAAAACATTTTATTTCCTCCCCATCTTGTTCTGCTCTCATCATCATTCTGAGAAATCCATCTCCCAGCTCAACCTTTTCTTTTTATGTAGCAAACTCTACATGAAATGTGAATTCTGTATCTATTAAGGAACTTTTTTTTTTTTTTTAATAGAAATAATTACCAGAGACTTTGAGAATCTCTTTAGGCTTGGGAGCAGAATGGCATTGTTGAATTTTTTTTTTGGGGGGAAAAAAAAAAACCAAACCAAACCAAAACAAAACAAAAAAAGAAATTAAAAAGAAAAAAGAGATCTGAGTGATTTAAGATTTATCAGAAAAACATAGTGCAATGAATATATGGCCCTAGCTTAGTTCTGGAACAACGTGCAAAGTCCCTAACATGTAAGTTAGTATCCTTCTTACTGGATTTCCCTGCTTGGGTTTAGAGCAAAGCATAGTGTTGAGGCACAGATATGTTATACAATACTCAATGCATACTGCAGTACCCAGAGAAAAGTAGTCTCCAGTTGTTCAAAAGATAAGAATTCCTTTCTGATCTCTGTCATGACAGAGCAGTACTTCCACATGTGGCAGTTAGAGAAGAACTTGGCAAAGAAAAAAGAGATCCTACTAGTGAATGATTTTCCATAGTTGCTTCTGTGTATTCTCATTCTTCACCTTTTGACCCCACGCAGTACTAGAGCCCTGTGGGGCTGGGGCAAGAACTGACTGCACTGGCTGGTTTGGATTTTTTTTTTTTTATATTTTTTATTTTTTAAAAGAGCGGTGCTGTCACTTCATATGAGCCACTTCATGCATTATCATTTTCAATGACATGGCTTTAAAGAGGATTGTCTTGAGGAGAGGTTTACCTACCTAGCAAATGTTACTTTAGAGATCCAATTCCCAGAGAACATAGGAAAACTTCATAATTGCTCTCCGTCAGAATTTTTTGTCAACTTTTCAACTTTTCACTTCCCAGTAAAGTTTCTCCTTCCAAACCTAAGGTCTTTTTGTATACAGAGTAGCCTATGACAATGCTGGGCAATTACTATGTTCTTTGACAGCATCACAGAATCGTTAAGGTTGGAAGGCACCTCTGGAGTTCATCTGGTCCAATCCCCTGCTCAAGCAGGGACACCTAGAACCATTTGCCCAGGACCATGTCCAGACAGTTTTTTAGTATTACCGGGATTGAGATTCCACAACCTCTTGGGCAACCAGTCTACTTTGTTGCCCAAATTATTTGTCCTGAAGACATTTTGGAGTATTTTGCTTGCTTAGAGTAATTGCAATAGGATCAAATGCATCAATCAATTGTACAATAGGCATCAATCATTTTTTCTTTCCTAATTGAAATCTATATTGTGATAAAGAGAGAGAGAGAGGCAGAGGTAATAAAACATAGGCTGAGAAGAGTCAAAGCAGAGCAAACAAGTGAAGTAAAGTTTGAAGGTTTGGATAAGTACATTGATTCCTTAATGATTTTAGATGTGTTTAGGACTGAAAATGGACTCCAATCGTAAAGTCATGCCAATACTTAACAATTCTACCAACTCTGTCTTCGAAGTTCTCTATATTTTTCAAAGTCTTTGGAGTTCTTTCATTTCAAACCTAATTAATTATTCTGGATAGAGATGAGAAGTTTTTTAACTTGATTATCTAATGTGCTGTAGCACTAGATAACCTACTGGGATCTTCAGCCTTAGTTTCTGCCACTTTGCAGTTATCTGCACCTGAAATCTTTCACATCTAACCTTTGCATCACTGTGGAAGAAACTCAATAGAAGGATTCACCAAAGAAGAAAGACTTCTCTGGTACTGTTTCTTTTCAGTGGTGTACAGCCACAAAGAGAAAAAAAACAATTGTCAGGAAAACAGGAAGATGAAGACTCAGAGAGCTCCTCTGCCAGTGGCGTTCCTGTAACATAAACACACCTTTTATTTTTGAAGAGCGGCAAAAGATGCACAGGGTAGTTACTGTTGCTTAAAAACATTCAGTAAATTTATTACTTACTCAGTGTTTCCATTTGAACAGTGGGGAGGAGGTGGATTTTAATTGGGAAGGAAGAGCAGTTCAGCCATACCAGACACTGAGAAATAGATATAGATGCACCTGTATTTGTCTCAAGAAAATTCTCTTTATTCCAGCAGCATCCATTCCAGTTTCAGTCACTACTAGGAGTCCCTACGCATATGAACATCCAAAGACTACAGAGGGTAATGATTACGAGTCACCTTTAGTCATTCTTCTTTTCATTCATCTGATAATATGTGCAGTTGAAAACACCGTTTCCTGTAGACTTCTTGCTTATTCATATGTGGTCCAAACCCGAATAGAAATATACTTTTGGTGCTTTATTATTTCTACATGTTTCTATTGTGGATATATTATATTCTAAAAGACAGGATATCACTTCAAAGGTATCTGATTAGAAGCTTCAATTACATTAGAAAAAGAATTATGGCAATAATAAAGACTTTATGAAATACAAAAATAATATACATCATCTAAAAATCACATTTAAAACTACAAACTGCTGAATAATTTCTGCAGAAGGGGGAGTTCTTTGTTGCACATAACTGAGCATTGCTTGATAATTTCTCAAATTTATGAAAAATATTGCATCTTTTCAATTAATCCTTGGAAACTTGTGTTCAATTTAAGAAAAAAAAAAGTAGTTCTGGTTTTAGCAAGGAGAAAAGTTTATATCAAGTAATAATGATAATTACCTTTTTTGGTATGGGAATATATGTTTAGTGATGTGTTTAATAAATACATTTTTAATGTAGACTAAGAACAAAGGTGTCCTTTGCAGTGAGCCTTGAAATGTTATATCTAATTCAAAGGAAGATTTGAGTCACTGTTTGCATTTACTCTGCAGATTGTATTCTGAGAAGCACTTTAAGATGTTTTTAAAGGTATAACTTTGCTCTTTTAAACCTGGATGAAGTCAACTACATATATAATACTTTACTGGATGAGGATGGCTTTAAATCTGTGCTTAGATGACGTGATTAAATAGAATCAATTTGTTTTGGCTAATTAGCAATAAATCACTTAGATTCATTGTTTCCAACTGCAATAAGATCTACTTCATAAAGTACTCTTAAAACTCTCCTAATGACCTTGATTTACCAAGATCAACATCGGATAGCGATGTTTTCTTAGCATTGTTTCTTAGCTTTCTTTTATTTGGATTTTGCCTGAAGTCTTAGAAGCTAATTTTGCTGTAAAAGAACACCCAACTCGTGATTATCCCTTTCTTCAAAGGCTCTGTCTGCTTGTTTTGCCCATATTCAATAATTTTTCATGCATTAAACTCATGGCATCATTTTTTTTCCGTGTTTATTCCTTGATACAAACTGGAGTTCATTTCCTAGACTTAATTTCTTCATTGCTGAATGTGAATGTGATTCTTCTACCATTTACTTTCAGCTTAAATACTGATTTTTACAAACCAAGTTTTTTCCAGTATCCAAAATCCTGAACCACATATTTGCAGCCAAATCATCTGCTAACACCAAAACACCTCAAGCTAAATCTGATAGGGCAGTTCTTTTGAAATTGTGTACTTTGAGGCTTGCTATTAGTGCAGAAAGTAAAAAAGTTAAAGACTTCAACTTTTTTTTCCTGGAGGAGGGGAGAAGGAACTTGTTCATTATTTTTGGATAGTATTTCTACAAAAGGAAACCAAATTGCTTCAGAAAACAGTTTGCAGACTTAACAAAGAATTTAATTTTATTCTGAATATCTGAAGGGGATTTTTCTTTTTAAGAACTGACTGATTTTTCAAAGGCAACCTGAAAACAGAAATGAGTGTTTTATGGAAAAATATTTTGAATTCTATTTCTGAAGGTAATTGATGAGCTTGAATAATGGCAAAGTCATTGAAAACTAGGGATATGTAGTGAGCACTTCAGAAAGATTAGTAACTAGTTTAAGTTTTCTATATAGTATCTGGCCATTGTCGACAGAAAGAAGTTAACGCTGGTTGTTTTGGCTTTTTTTTCTCATTTGCAGCAATATTAATACTAGGCTATATTATACTCTGAATGTATAGTGAAGTGAGTATAGGTGATAGAAAAGGTTCTATCTTGAGGTGCGAATGTCTGTCTGTTATGATTTACTTTAGTTTTTACTGCCTTAAGAGGGGAGAATTTATCAATTAATATTATTTTAATATATTTCCTGTACTGCTAGGAGATTTTATAGATTCTACCATTTCATAATTTAGGATAGTGATTTTTTTTTTTTTCCTTTTTTCCCCCCAGTTTGGCATAGCTTGTGAGGAGGAAAAGGATATGATGTATTGGTTTTGTGATCCAAATCATAAGAGGATATAATGGGAAAAAACTAAGAGGCTTTATCAAAATACATTTTTTCAGATAATTGTATAGCTGTACCAATAGCAGCTTTTTAGTCTTCTGCTTGACTGTTCACTTTAGAGGAAAAAAGCAACTGTTTTTCACAGTCAGCATGCCACTTTCAAATATAGCAGACTTCAGTTTGGGAATACCTGACATTTTTGTATATCAAGAGTCCCTTGCTGTCTCCAAGTTAAGCTGTGTGATCTCTTCCCTTGTTTGTTCTAGGATTTACTGATTTCTATTAGCATATTTTTGCTTCCTTTGCCATCAAGTTTGTGCAATTCTATTTTTCTTATTGAACCTGTATTATAAAGAAATTTCGTTGTCCATGGTTTTAAAAAGTAAAAGTTAATTTCAAGATCTGCATTATGGTGGTGTAGTATTGGCACCTGCTTTTATACTTACAAGTGGGAGTAATTTTAAATGTTTTGGAGTACATTCCATACTTACCTTATCACACTGTTTCTGTTGCAGTCTTGGAACCTATTACACTTAGAATTGAACCAGCAAGGTCAACGATGGGTAATGATATTTCCTTGGCAAGCTGTCATGTTTGCTTGTTTCATCACAGAAAGCATCACTGAAGTCAGTTACCTTATGCCATAGGATTGTTTCATTAAACTTCATTTTTTTCTAGGCAATTCTCTTGCTGGGCATTCATGACAGTTGGGCATATTGCTCTCTTTACAGTTGGAATGTCTCTTCTTTTTTTAAGAAAACGATGCTGGCAGCTCTGAATCACCTTTCTCATGATTATGCTTGTCTGTGCTTCTCCCAGCTTTTTATTTAAAAACATAAAACCTGAGCTTCAAAAATTCCAGTCTCTTGCTTAGATTGTTGTAAACTCATGGAGAGTATTACCTGATTTTCTTGCCTACTTCCTATAAAGAGACTTTTTTCTCTGTTGCAGGTGTGAGGTTTCTTTGTTTGTGTGTTCAACTTGGTATCAGACACTAATTGCTGTGCAATTTAACCAACTTATTACCCACATTTTCTCTTCCAGCTCCAAAGGAGACGCAGCGTATTCCTTCTAAACCTAAAACTTCACCCAAACCTCATATGCCACAAGTCAAAGATGGTAAACTGCTTTGTGTGATTATTTCTAATACAGTTTATATTGGATTGAAACGTATTTCTGAGCAGATGTTTAGTTATCTGAGACAGTTAAAACATAACGGGGTTCTGTTCTGTTGTCTGTTTAGTAATTTATTTGCAGTTTTCAGGAGTAGTAACATTCACTAGGTATTTTTCATCAGGCAAAAGAATAAATCTCTGCCACTTCATGGCAGCAGGATGAGAATATTGTTCTTAAACTCAAATTACAGTGTTAACTAAAGCAATTACCTAGCAAATAATGTATTATGGCTATTTAGGTGTACAATTCTTTTCCATATTGCTTTGCATTGTTAGAATAAATATGTTTCCCTTTTAAGTCCAATTATTTAATTTCATTATATTAATATTTTCTGCATAAATGAGCAACTTACCCAGTGCACAGTATATTTTTTGTAAATACTAATATTTATTAGCATTAATGGTCATTTGTGCCGTGTTCCAAAATACTGGATTTTTATACTATGTCATTAAATGTGAGTACAGTTGAATTCAGTGGCAGGCAGAAAAAATTACACTCTGTCCTCTGCTATCCAGTTGGTAATATCAAAAGAAAGTTGCAAGGGTATCAAATATCAGCATACGTTATCTTTCGGTAAAGGTGAGACATTACATGATAATCACTTTACTCAACATCTTGAAATTGTAGACATGGAGCAATATTTTTGAAAGCTGATGTTATCTATTAAATATGATTTCCTCATGTAGAAAACAGTCAAAATCCTTCTTCTTTCATAATTTTTTAACTGTGGCAGCTGATTGTAAAACATTATTTCCAAACCACAACCTAAAATGCAATTTCTCATAAACTCAGATTTTACTTCTGTTGCCATTTTTCATTATTATGGTAGTCTGGCCATCTCACAAAATGGTTTTGTCACACAAATGTTACAGGTTTATACTGGGTTTTGTTTGTTTTTTTTTTAAAAAAGTTACTGTGTCTTCAAGAATCTATAATATAGAGAAACTTTTTTACAGCATCATCCACTTATCTTGTGACTGTCTGAAGAGATAACAGAAAAGGTTTTTTTTATTGTCACTCATACAGAAGAATTGACACAGAACAAGACACTATTTCTATTGTGCCTCTGTTTCTAATGTGGGAAATGCAAGAAAATAGCATCAATTTTGCATCCTTATGCCCCTCAAATACCCAGTTTTATTTTAAATCCATACCAGTTTAGAGCTGAAGTATGTGATCATACAACGCAATCCACCGTAATGCTCTTTAATAATATAGCATCCAGAAAACAAGCAAGTGGTCTCTGATTCCAATTGTATATATAAACTGCATTTGAAATACACCACAAAGGGAAGACATTTGTGTCCCTAAAAAGTCATTTTCTGAATAAAGGAGTGATACGTATCTGGATATATCATTGAAGCCCATGGGAGAACTAAGCTCACATTATGTTTCAGCTTGCACTGCTTTCTCAGAGACTTCATTTAATATAACAGTTTTATTCTGAGGTGGTATACATACTATATAATTCAAAATGCAGTTACTAGACAAGTAATACTAATTGTAAGTGGAATTATTATCTTCAATATTCCTAATAGCTTTTATGTTTTGTTTCTGATACAGTCCTGGAATCTATAACACTTAGAACTGATCAACTAAAGCCAACGATAGGTAACAGTTTTACCTACAGGGACCATCACATTTGGCTTTCTTCTCAGTATGCAGCAAGCATCACAAGTGCATCTTCATTGTACTCAACTGCCATATTTTTTTACTATTAAATGTAGTCCTTCTGTAATTTTTTTTTTTTTTTGGTAATTTTACACTAACAACTCATAATCATCCTGTTTGGTTTTTCTCACACAAATATGTTCTGTAAAGTGGATGGAAGCACCACAGCCTACCTTTGCCTATGTGTCTCTATTCTCATGTGCTGCTTCATTTTTTATACTAGCCCATCCATACTGGCCTTGCTTTATGTTATGCTGCTACAGACATTCTCCATCAGCACTATTTCTTTGTGTACCAGACATTCATACTTCTCCGTTACTCGTACAAGCTTCTTGTGTTTCCACAGGGTCCCAAAGGCGTGTGTTCTTTTCTGATATTATACCTTCTGTCAGTCTCAGTTCTTGAGAGATTTTAATAGTTGCCTTTTTTTTCATTTCAGTTCCGAAAGAAACACGGCGTGTTCCCTCCAAGCCTAGAACATCACCAAGATCAGAGGTGCCACAAACCAAACCTGGTAAGTATATTATTTCTTTATCTTATCATACTGGTATGTGTGTTTTATGAATTCTACTGTGATCAGTGGACCTTCAGGTTTAAATGTATCCTTTGAGGGGTATATGTTGGAGATGTCCTTGAGGGATAAAATCCAGTATCCTGTCATGACATATGGAATTTATAAGCAACCTGGTATGTTTAGAATCTCTATCTTCAGTTCTTTTTTACATTTTAAGTCACTGCAACAGTAGGCATTTTCTGTGCAGCTGTTAGTGGAAATATGTCTTTTCTGTGTGAATTTGCTTGGGTTTTGGGAGAGTGAAGGTGAAAAGGAGAGGTCTCGTTGCAAACAGGAAGGGTTTTTTTCTGTATTTCTCAAATTGTATACTTGTTTTTAATTTCCCAGGCACAATCATACATTTATGCTGTTTTCAGTTCACTTTTGCACAGCCCTGATGTTGTTCAGAGATTTAAGAATGTGTACTACTGTCTATAATATAGTTTATACAGATTGGTATAGAGCAATATACAACCCTGAGCTAATTAAGGATGGAGGAAGAAAGTTATATAACTCACACTAGCAATTGCATGAGGTACTGTGGTGGGTTGACCCAGCCACCTACTAAGCACCCACTAGCTGCTTGCTCATTCCACCCCACAGTGCGTTGGGAGAGAGAATCAGAGGAGCAAAAGAGAGAAAAAATAATCATAGTTCAAGATAAAGACAGTTTAACAAGCAAAGGATAAAAAGGGGGGGGGAAGAAAAGTGTTACAAAGGCAACCACTGACCACATACCACTAGCAGACCAATGCCAGTCTAGGAGCAATGGGTCCTTTCGAAGGACTACCCCCCAGTTTTTTTGCTAAGCATGACATTATATGAGGTGGAATATCCTTTTGGTCAGTTTGGTTCAGCTGTCCTGGCTGTGTCCCCTCCTAGCATCTTACCCAACCCCAGGCTCTTGCCTGGGGGCTGAGTGAAAAACAAAGTCCTTGATACTGTAGCAAGAACCATTCAGCAATAGTTAAAACACTGGTGCGTTATCACCCTAAAACACTGGTGTGCTGTCACCACTGTCTTGGTCATGAATCTAAAACAGAGTACCACAGGGGCTACTATGAAGAAAATAAACTCCATCCCAGCCAGACCCAGTATGGGTATCCAAGGTATATGCAATATTAGATGGTGCTGCTGAAGAAATAGGCAGAAAGATGAAAACTAAGGTTCCTTTTCCCACCAGTAAGTCTGTGCCTCTTGTCTGAATGAAAACCTTGAAATAAGTCAGGAAAGCGTACAAAGTTGAAGGTCAAAAACCACCCACAATTTCTTTGTGGCTTATTACTAAAGCTTCAGATTTATATCTGGGCTCTGTTCCATATTATAGCTATTGCCTTGAACTATAGCCAGTTCTGAGCAGCATAATACTCTGATATATATTGAGTTTCAAGAAGGTGTGACCGTCTGTCATTGGCTGAAGCGAGGATGGTATGGTCACTGTGGAGACAGTGATTGTAATGTTTTCATTGTTCTTGGTAATACTTGTTTTTGTTTTTTATCATGCTAATGCAGTTCTGGAACCAATCACTTTTAGAACTGAGAAACCAAAGTCAACAGTAGGTAATGATACTTTCTTACTTGATTAAACATGTTGTCCTTCCTCTTCAACACAAATTGTTAAGAGTAGACCTGCAAAAGGTGGTCATCTTTCTTTGTATGTACCTTAATAACTTAACAGTCAAGATTCTCTGTCTCTTTTCGTATTTTCTACAAAACAGTTGAGGAGGATCCTTTCAAGTTTTTATGCATATAACATAGGGCAGTTTCCTTCAATATTTAATCATAAGAGACAGAAGGCAGATTAGAACAGGATCCTAACATATGTCTTCTTAGTCATACTATAGAGGTGTCACTTTCTAGTTGGTCATATGGTCTGGGTGAGCAGAGCTGCATGCTGCAAGTTTTCTCTCTCTGCTTCCCTTCCCCTCCAGTTTTACTAAATGACATTTGATCCTTCATAGAGGTCTGAAAAATAATTCTGTTTCACTCAAACCTCAATTCCGCTGTCAGAACAGAATGACTTCAGTGATCTTTGGGTCATATGATTCCTTGAAGGCAGATCCATTTGGCTAACACGTTTTTATCATTTAACTCTGGTACTGTGAATCATTCTAGTACAACTTCCATTACAGAGCAGTGGTGTCTTTGTATTTGAAACTACTTGTTTTGTTTTCTTCTTCTATTTTTTAAGTCCTCTTCTTAAATAGAACCAGTAATTCTGTCATATGCTTAGTTGATGATATGTCAGGAAGATAATTTATTTTCCCTATAGCCTGATTTTGTTACAAAAACACTTTCTCTTTTGCATCACTTCCATGGAATATGTTTGGTTCAAATCTTTGCTCTGTTTTTCTTGGGTTGTAGTGGACACTGATATCTCGGAAAATTTTAGCATGGTGTGACCCAGATTCTTTCTTTCAGCTCCTAAAGATACATATCATGGGCCTTACAAACCTAAAACATCACCCAGTCCACGTGTTCCTCCAACAAGAGCAAGTAAGCTTATCAATATTTTGCCCTTGAGTGCATGAAAGTTTTATCAGTTTGAAAATTGTGAAAATTGGTAAGTTCTCTGAAGGTGCACAGATATTTATTGAATAGGCTGGTTTACTGTCATAATCGAATTTCGCTATATAGCTTAATGGAACAAGATAATCAGCTAGATATTTATACATGTCAATAAGTTGTATAATGGTAGGGATGTGGGGGTTAACACTCATCTTGAGCCCTTGCATGTAGGAAAATTTGTGTCTTATTTTTATAGAATGTGACGGAGGTATTTGTATTTTCTAGTTACTCATTTACAAGTGTAAAATTACTGTACTTTCCTGTTCCAAGAACTTTGGAAATAGTTCAGTCCATTTGAAAATCAGTGGTAAATTTCTATGTTTCTTCTGCTTTGACTGCTTTGCTGGAGATTTTTTTTTAATGCAAAGTTGATTTAAATGAACAGCAAATTTTTTGAATATGAAGCACTTGAGACGTGCAGCTAGGGGAGCTGATAGAACTACAGCAGTTTACTCTGTAGAAAGCTCTATTTGATAGAGCTGAGAGGAGTGAAGAGTTAATCCAACACTGCACTTAACAGTCACTTTGTCTTTGGTCTCTGCACTAACATAATGTTGATGCATTGACAGATGATCTCTGTGATTATTTTCAAATGGAAGAAATGCTTTGTAAAAAATTTCTTTGCAGAAAATGAGTCTCTCGTCAGGAAAATTGAAAGACATATGTTGAATCATCAACCTCAATAACGTGTTCAAAACTTTGCTCTTCTTCACAGGTCCAAAAGAAAGTCGGCGAGTCTCTTCCAAGCCCAGAGCATCGCCAAGTCCAGATGTACCACACACAAAACCTGGTAAACACATTGTTGTTTTGATCTGCTTGAATATTCGGGGTTTCTTTTGTGTTGTCTTTCCTCAATGAATCAAGTGTTGATTAACATCTCTTCGTATTACAAAAAAGCAGATTTTCTAATGATCATTAAATATGTGCTTACAGGAAGATAGAGCTGATTTGTATTTTTAATGGATGAGTTTTGATGAGTTGTATATGCTTTTCAGTCATATGACAGCTGTCACTGATGAATAATCTGCATAGCAGGGTAGAAAACATACAAACATTGTAAGAATGTTCTTGGAAGAAATTGCATCTGTTCTGTGCCTATGCACAGATGCTTAGAAAAAACGTATTTGGGGGCCTTCATGTATGACTCTAAATACCTGTAACTCAAACTACTCTTATGTTTGTGTGCCCTGGTAATGGCATTCGATCCTTAAAAATATACGTAATAGGGATTTACATACTAGTGAACTGCCAAACCCCTCCAACTCCTGGTGGTTCTGAAGACATAAGTTGAACCTTCCTTTTGAGTGAGTGTATATTCACTAATTCCACCAATAAAAAAATTAATTAAAAAAAATAAAAGATTTTAAGTACGTGTCCCAGTTTGAAAATAAATTAGTCATGTAAAAAGGAGTACTTTTAGCCTTTTGCTTGTACTTATCACTAATTCTGTGTACTTTCTTGATTTTATGAAGTTTTGGCAACTACTCCATTTGCAGTCAAACAACCAAAGACAGCACCAGGTCAAGATGTTACCTTGGGCTGGTCATTATTATTTTTTCCCTGCTGCTCCTTGGACCAAAGATTATATATCATTAGTCTGGTTTTTGCTTGCCTTCTCTTTGGGGTTTTGATTTGTTTTCTTTTCTACTTAGAAAACTTAATTCCACTCTGTTCCAGGTCTTGAAAGATTCCTAGCTGTTTTGTTGTCGTCACAGAAATTTTCTTTCACACACATTGTAATTCCTTGGACACTTCTAGGAGACAAGCATGCCATGGGTATTGCAGTTATGACCTCTGAAATACAGATGGAAACGTCTCCACAGTAGTTGTCTGTGTTCTTTCAGTTTTTGTTGCTTGACTCCAGATTTTGCTTCCTTGATCATGGAAGCCATGATCTAGCCATGTTTTCCTTCCTTTTTTCTCTCTTTAAATTTCTGCATTTATCTGACACTCAATTTTTCAGTCTCTCATGTAAGCATCTTGGTTTTGTTTGCAAGCACAAGGCATGCAGTGCCTGTGCAATGAAGTTGTCTGATTTCTGAAGAGTATAAACCCTTAACACAAGTCTTTTCTTTCAGCTCCTAAAGAACCACAATATACTCCCTTTAAACCTAAAGCACCAGATGCTCCATACAGCAAGCCTGGTAAATTATCTGGTCTTTTGTCAAGCTGCGGTTGATAATTGAGCAGCGGCTTTCAGGGTGGGCAGTGGGGGGAGTTGTCAACAGTACGTTTGCTGTTACCTGGGTATCGTTCTAGCTTAAGGAACTTTTGCAATGCTGCAGTTAAATTATACCACTGATGGAAACTACAGCAGTTTGAGACGTTATTTTATATTATGTGCATATTACCAGAGGAAGAAATAGTAGTGACCTGTATGTTTAAATCAATGAAAAAAAGTTATTCATAGCTTGTATCTGTGCAACACACTTCAGTTGTTTGCACCATGTTTTTGAAGCTCTTATAAGAGAAGCCTCTTAGAGCTGTTGCAGTGCTTTTCCTTTATATATACATTTTCATCCAGATTAGACTGAGGATTCCCTTCAGTTGTATTTCGATTGGGAGACTCATCATAAATCTGACTGACCTCTGTAAAACAATCAGGGGTTTCACTGAAGGGTTATTATTGTTGTTTTTTAAGTGTCTAGATGTTAAAAACAAAAAACCTCTGTAACCATAAATCTCCAAGGGTAAATGCCCATTGCTTTTTTTAAAACAGCCCATTCCTGGTGTATATAGTATATCACTGAAGGCTATTTTAAGGGGGCGGGGAGGAAAGGGAGACTCTCTTCATTATTCTGAGCATTTATTGACATTTTTTCCAACAGAAATCATTCCAACCTTCCATGAACCAGATACTACTATGATTCCTCATATTCCTGAAAGAACAAAGGCAACACTGGGTAATCATGTGTATTTCATAAACAATTACTCTGTTTTCCATTTTTATTAGAGAAGATATTCTTAGAGAAAGCTCATTATGTAGTAGTAAAACTAATAACAAAGTTTTGCTCTGCTTCTAGACACTTGCTTGTCGTTTGGTATTGATGTGGGTAATAATGAATAAGCTCATCTGCTTTTCAAGTTTCTTTTCCTCATCTTTTAGCCTTTCCAGTAAGGATGATGTAGTTCCTTCACATAATATATATTTTCAAGTAAAAAGGGGACTTTATTTAAAGAGCAAGTAGTGAGTCCTGTGATTTCTGCATCTGAGGTATAGAGGCTGTCATCCTAAAATACCCTTCTCTTTCACTCCTCATGGTACAATTTTACAGAGAAAAATCACAAGAAAATGATCAGGTATCAACTATAGCATAAGATATACCAAATCAGACCAGCTGTGTGACCCTCCAAATCAAATACTGGTTCTTCAAGCCATCTTCTCTCCTAATTCTCTAATCCATGTTGGGGAAACTTGCATAAATATATGAAACATTGGCTGAGAATTCTTTCTTCTTAACTTAAATGTCAGATGTGGACCAAATAAGGGTCAATAAATCCAAGCAGGATTGGGTAGCAGGAGTATTGCTCGAGCAATCTTTGTTAATAATCAGTTCTCTGTCCCCAGTTTCAGAGACAGACATTGACCATGATTTTCTGAGAATGAAATTATATCATTAATGAAGTATTGATAGCCATTTAATAATCTTCAAACTATGTTTTTTCTTTTTGAGAAATAGGAAATGAAAAATGCTTTCCATCATGTTTCTATTTTAATATATATTCCCTGTATGCATTGATACTTAGCTTAGTATTCATTTGTTATCTCCTTGTATAGCTTTATGAAGTTTATGTGCCCTGTTGTACACATCTGGGGCTACCTGATGTAATATTCATGTGCAGAAAATAGTTCTTCAGAGCAAGGGGTATGAAGAATGTGCAGGCTAAGGCATATATTTTGAGGACCTCCCACGTTGGCGCGGGTCACAGACTAGCAAGTGCTAAGATAACCTTTTCCAGTAAACGATTCCTGCATGGCAAGCATTTTTAACTGAACAGTATGAAGATAGCAAGATTGAATAGTTCCCACATAAGAACAAAGAAGTTAATTTATAAATCAAGGCAAATACAAAGGGTCCACTGAAAAATAGATCCTGTCCTCAGATACTCATGTAAGGGAGATGTGGAAGATACAGGCTACTACTTTCTATTTTTGTCCCATTACTTTACTATATGCTGTTTGTGACTATATTCTTCACTGCTTTATCCAAAGCTGCAGATTTGTATATAATTTTGGGGAAGTCTGTTTGTGTCAGAGGCCATTTAATTTGTCTTCCTTTGTTTGCAGGAATTCAAACTGATTGATTTTCAACTTTACCCTTACATAATTTGCCTTATTGCAGATTAGATCGTACTTATGTTCCCTGTGTGCTATGAAAGCAGTGTGGTTTTTCAATTGTGGTTCTGGGTGCTGTTTGTTTTTATTTCAGCTCCAACTGAAAAACATTTCATTCCTACCAAACCAAAAACATCTGAAAAACAAAGAGTGCCACACACCAAACCTGGTAATGGAGTCATTCTTTTGATTTTGTGTTTGTGTTTAATCATTCTTGCCCTTAGCCTCGGGTTTTGTGCTTTTTAATGGAATCATTCATAGATGATTTTGTGCTGAAACAAATGCATTGCACTTAAGTCAGTCAATGCAAAATATGTCAAAACTACAGTGTAAATAATAGTAGGATTTCTAGTACAGCATCAAAAATGCTTTTCCTCCTTTCTATCACATATAGGAAATGATGACTAAAATACAGTGATGTGGGTGTTGACAAATTTCAGTGGCTACATAGATTGAATTCTCTCTGATTACTTCCTGGTAATCAGAGATGTTTCTCTGTGAGAACTTTTCTTTTTTTTTTAAACCATAAAATGCAACAGAACTCCTTTGCAATGTGCTTGTACAGTTAGCAACTGACATTGTGTGCTATACTGAAACAGAAGTAGTCTTAAAAATAGTTACAGAGGGCTGTGTCTCTTCCCATTTTAACATTAGAAGGAATGTATAGAAGTTAACAGAAAGATAATGATATCTGTGAGCAGCTGATTTTTAAGATATTCTGCTACTCTTTAGTTTGGGGCATTTTGAAAGTTTTAGATAATAGTGCAAATGCTTCTTTGTTTCTATTACAGTTTTATATTCTAAGATTCTTCACATTTTCTCCTTAACAGCAATACATCAGACAACTCCACAACCAATTATTACAAAATCTTCTACTATCACTGAGCATTGGGCAACAATGGGTAAATAAGTTTCCTTAAATTTAAGATGCGGGTATTTTTAATTTTGCAACGGAGAAATTTCTGGAGAACATTCTCTGGTGTGGTATTTTGTGTAACATCATTCCACTGTTCTTTGTTCTGCTTACACACATGCAACTTTCTTAATAAAGATGAGTCTCAATTTTATCCTAGAAGTAAAGCAGAAATAGTCCACAGCTCAGAAGCCTGTATTCATCAGATCTCCAGCCAAATTCAGTGGTCTATATTTTCTTTTAGAGTAAGAATTTTAGACACTAACTCAACTTATCCTACAGCACAGTGCTAGGACTTTTCTGTGTTTTGGATAGTCATTTTGTTTCAGGTTCCAGAAAGCCATGGAATTGTTATTGTCTTTTTTTCAGGCATTTGAGACATGCATTTTCTGTGGGCTAAATATGGCATTGGATCACGACTCCTGGAGAATACAATAATAATCTTTTTCCTTTTCTTTCAGCTCCGAAAGAAACACTGCTCATTCCTTCCAAACCCAAAACATCTGTTGGGCCAGAGGTACCACAGACTAAACCTGGTAATTTAAAGTTTGTTATTTTAAAAGTGTTATTGTGGCACTGCCTTAGTTACACTTTTTGCTGTCATTGAGTACTGCTGTCATGTGACATGCATGATATGTAGACAAATATTAGTATAATTGTTCAGCTCAGAGTATGTTAATAAATTATATCAAAGAAAATGCCAGGGAATTTCACCAATTTCCATGAAGAGCAGAAGTTAAGACAGTTATGCTTTTTAACAGTTGTTT
The DNA here is from genome assembly GCA_013400035.1 of Rynchops niger. Classification (NCBI taxonomy): domain Eukaryota; kingdom Metazoa; phylum Chordata; class Aves; order Charadriiformes; family Laridae; genus Rynchops; species Rynchops niger. Next base: position 131,750 of record VXBH01002371.1, on the reverse strand, counting down.
CTTGAATTGGTGGGTAGTAGTCATTAAAAATGTGAGGAATTTGATTAATTTTAATAAAAATATACTGCTGTAGCCAGCTTCCCTAAGTTCTTTTCTTTTCGAGGATTTTATTACACTAAATACATTTCCTTCAATTTCTCAAGTACTTTTGAAACTCAGGTACAGAATCTCAGTCCAAGATAGTTAAATGCTAAGAGTATAGGTACCTTCTTCCTATCAGTGATTTTTGCAGTAAGTATAGTAGATTTAGGGATGCATAGTTATAATGGAGGATGATGATACCTCAGCTTTACCATGGGTGTGAACTATTTCCATGAAAATTATGAGGTAGGAAGGTGAAATTATGAGGTAGGAGGAAAAAAAATTGTTAGGGGAGGAGTGACAACATGGTTATAAGAAAGAGCAGCTCCTAATCTTTCTTACTCTCTTATCTAACCTACAAACTGGTAATATTTTAGTTTTAGGCAAATAGTTTAGTGAATAGTTTTATCATTTCCCCTCTTTTTGTCACTTAGACTTATAGTCCTTTTTATATAGCCAAAAAGAATTTAAGCAGAGACCCTGTTCATTCAAGAACTGTACATATATAGCACTATGAAAATCAAACTGAACAGTCCAGAAAAAAGATTTATTTTCTAAAGTCCTTATTTTGAAAGGCTTTCTGTTAAGTAGCCAAGTTAGATTCTAAGTCTCAGTCGAAAAAGAGCTATTTCTAATCATGTCATAGTTAATGAATGCCATGTTTTGGTACTACTACAAAGTTAGTTTTAGGTGAAGAATTTTTAAAAACACAATTTATAGGTTTATTCTTTTCCTTTTAAATTTTAAATCATTATAATGAAGTATGTACAAAATAAGCTACTGTTAGGGAAGTTTTTAAAAACGAATGGCGCTATTTAGCCACTGCCCTTTATGCTAGTAAGTAGGTTACTTTCCAGCTTCCAAGTTTTAACCTTATTTCTGAAAGACAAAGATACCTGTAGTGTGTGTGTCTGCCTGCCAATCTCCTTTTCATCCAGTAACTTAGATATCTTTCACTAAATTCAGTCAAATTTGAGTGAGTGAGGAATATCTGAAAGAAAAATACGTTACTACAAGCTTTTAGAAATTTTTTAGGGAAGCACAAATTAAGAAGACCAAAGACTGTCAGAACTCCACCTTTAGGGCATTTATCCTCAAGCTGGTGGGGGACCAGCAGAATAGTTGCACTGTCTGGCTGTCAGCATGAAAATACATCCAGACTAATCAGAACATGTGTCTGGCTCGTGTCTGTTAAAATTGTCTTAGCAGATGTGTAGATAGATAGGTTTTTAGGAAACAAACGACACAGATCATTAATGAAATCCAACTTCTTTAATTTCACTTCTCACAGAACAATGTTTTATTTCTTGTAGCTCCAAGGGCAACACACCTGGGATCAATTAACCTTATAACAGTTCATGTTGTTGATGGGTCCAAAATGACTTTGGGTAATGAGAATATTATGTCAGTTTATTTTTTATAAAACTTTACTTTCTCTGCTTTTGCTATATGGCTAAACTTGCACTTTAATAAACAGAAATACCTTAATATATCTTTATGACATCTTCATTTGTTAGTAACATTCCAGTGCATGTACAAAAAGTTGCTGGTTTAATTTTCCAGACATTTTTTCTTTCATGCAATTCTTTCTAGAAATAAGTACTCCATGTACAAGGCTGAGGAGTTGTATAAAAAAACATTACCTGTCCATCTCTTCTTGTATTGTCTGATTTACTAGTGATATATGTCTTCCCAGTCTTGAGAAGTATTTTATCTGTATAAAAGCATGATTTTCAGCCAGGTTTCTAGCACTGACTCTTTTTGTTTATGGTCTGCACAAAGACAGTCTGAATTTCCCTTCCAACTGTGGTGTCTTATGTTTAAAACAAATCATTTGCATTTGGTAAGCAATAATATTTCTACTTTCAGTTCCCAATGAAACGTACCAGATTTCACCCAAGCCCAAAACTGCTCTAACAACTGAAATTCCACAATCTAATACAGGTAATTTTTAGGATTTTCTTAAGTTGATGTATTGAGAATTCGTATATCTTAAGTAAAATCAGTACGGTTTAAGGGTTTGTTAATTATTACCTTTAAAACCATTTCAAATATATAACTTGAACATTTATTTTTCCCCTTATCAAATGTTTTTCGTTCATTGCTCTGAAAATCAACATTTAATCGCTATTGCCTCAAAGGTGATATGAAGATTTTAAACGGTATTAGTGCTCTGTATTGGATCCTCAGATGTATTGCATTGCAAACATAGATGTAACTGGCTTCCACCTTTTTCCTTACAACATACTAAATCTAAATCCATAAAACTTTTCCCAAATGTAAATGTCAAAAATGAGTAATATATTCTTCCCCATATAAGTATTTTCTCTGACACTTCAGAGAGGCTGGATTAAGTGTTGTGGATAGAATGGTTATTAGATTTGATTATCAAATAGCTAACTATTTATTTAAAAATTTGAGTTACAGAGGTTTATAATTTATCACAAGATGACAGGACTACTGCTTACACTTTCAGCTTTCAGTGTGATTCACACAGATTCTGTAACAACTAATATATCAAAATTACTTGGCAAGTGAAAGGTGACAATAAGAAAAGGTTGAAGGCTTATGGTTTTAACCTTGATGAGGCACTATGCTTCATCAGCCCTATGCAGTGATGGCATTAAATGCTTCCAGTTGTTTTCTCAGCAATATTTTAATGTTTCATGTTTTTATCTGAATATTTGATTTGGGGGGGGTTCAGTTTGGTGTTTTACTTTGAGGTTTTTTGTTTGTTTGTTTTTTACAGAACCTAATTAAATGTCTTAAGGCCATGGATACCTTGCAGAGCTAACTCTGTATCCATATACAGTTGGGTAACTGGCTGTAAATATTTTATATCTTTTCCTAAACCTAAACATGAATGTAACTGGTCAGACTGCATGATGGAGTCATCTGAAGATGACTAAGAAACTAGCATTTTCAGCGTGCATTTTGGATTTGAACTCATAGAATTCTCATATGTCCATTTTGCTGTATCACATTGGTGCATGGACCTTTTTTCTGGCAAATTACACTATGTAATTACATTGGTGTTCCTTTTACACATAGCATTTAAACTGAACCTTATTTCTTTTAGCACCTCATAAAACACGTCTCACTTCTGCAAGACCAAAGCCATCCGATAAATCACAGACCGGACCTGGTAATAATTGTTTGTTCATTTTGGGATGGGGAGGAGATTAATTAATTAATTAACTTCACCTATTCTCAGTGGAATTTTAAGTGTTGCTGGGGAAAAGGGTATTTTTCTTTCAATTAATCAGTCTAGAGGTAAAGCCTTTCCAAATGAGAAATAAAGAAAACAGAACTGTGTGGATCATCACAGCAAATGTTACTTTTTCTTCTTTAACGTGGAAGTGATGGCATCACATAAAAATCTGTTGGTTTTTCTTCTCATGGAACTTTTTTCTTTTTTCTTCTTTTTTCTTTTCTTTTCTTTTTTTTTTTTAATTCTCTCACAGCTCTTAGTAAAACCACACTAGCACCAGCTAGAACAAAAGCACCTGGACTGCCAAAGTGGATTGTGCCAACAACAGGTAGAGCTGCAGTTTTGGTGATTTTTTAACTAATAAGCAAAATACAGGAATGTGACTTCCTCAAATCATCTTGAGCCCTCCTAATATATTTCATTGTGTTTGATTATGGAAGTTAATTCCTGTATGTCATTGTTGCTACTGTAATGCTATATAATTCCTGAGTGTCATTATGAATTGGTATTGACACTCAGTCAGTGTAAAGTTACGGATAGATTGTTATGTGGCTCCTGTTAACTTATGTTGTCTAGATGATAGGTCCAGAATAATTACTAGAAAACACTTTGTTGAAAGGGATTACCCAGTTGTTTAAGTCCAAGTCAGAAGGCTTGGTAAGAAAGCCTTAAAGCCAGTTATCTTGCTAGCTACTAGCTATGCACGTTGAGTGTTCATGATGTCGGACCTACTCGTATTCAGGCTTGAATACTTCAGCACCAAGGAAGTTCCAAGTTGATGGACGATAGAGGAGGCTGAGAACTGTCACTGCAATTTACACATTCTTACACACACAGATAACATACATCCCTAAACACAAATGCTTATTCAAAATATAATTTGGTTGGGGGAAAAATAATTTATCCTTTTTCAATTGTATTTTATTTTTCATTCAATCAAAATAATGTTGTCAGTGATGATTCATAATGAATCCACTTTTTTTTTATTTAATAAAGCATTAATTTATTACGTCAATACAAGTACTATTGGGGTTTTCAATACAGCCATTGGTTATTTGAATACAGAATTTGGGGGTTCTTCATCAATGATGCAAGTTTCAAGTAACAAATAATATAAATAAATAAATAATACACATATTCAAAGCAAACTTTTGGCTGTTCACCCACTACTAACAGTGCTACTGACCCATACTATTGCTGTGTGCTAGCTATGTTAGGATGACCTTAGCAATATACCATCCGCTCTGCACATTCCTTTTTTTGTCTGTCTAGTGTTTGTCTGTACCAGGATTTCCAAAGTGTCTTTGGCAATTTAATACCTGTTGTTGACCTTAGTATGATTTGAGCTACTCATTCCTGTACATAATTTCGAGAAGCCCACCCTGTTTTTAGAAATGTTGAAACCTCAGAAGAGCTGGTTGTATATTTAAATTGAATTAAAAAATAGCCTCTTTAGAACATGACATACTTTTCCGTATTACATACAAAGCAGATGGCCTTCATTGGAGAAATGTGCTCTTTGACCTTCCATAGTCCTTCTGGTAAATTAAGTGAGCCCATCAAATTCCAGGATATCAGAGAGAGTATTAAAAGACCAATGGTAGTAGTTGTGGGTCAGAAAGTTTTGTTCTTTGCTTCTGTTGGCAGTCTGCTTATAAGGAGCTTTCTAATGTCTGATTACCATAGTAGGCAGAATGCACACAGGTCTCCAGGAATAGGTAGGTGGCTTTTGAAATCGCATTATGAAATGATGCACAAATACACAACTACATTAAACAGTATATTATGCTTTTCCCTTCTCCCATGTAATAGTAGCCTTGACAGAGGTATTTGTAGATTAAAAAGAACAAAAACATGCACGCTAAGTAAATCAGTAGTGTAAACATAACAGTAGACAGGTAAATTGTTAAATGTAGTTTATTGTGCTTAATGCTGTTTTAGGTGACTGCTAAAGTATTGTTTTAAGCAATCTTATTTTAAACGCTCCTGTTGGAGTGCCCACTAGTCGTCATTATTTCCATGTCTTTATAGTTGCCTGTTATAGTCTTCCAGTTGCCAGGAAGAACTAGAGTTTCATTGTGGTAGATGACGTCAAAAATTGTCACAAGACTATGAGCTTGCTGTGCATGCTATGTGTACTGACAGGCAAATAAGTGCCTTCTTTTAGAATTCTTCTGGAAGATGATGCATTTAATAATATTTTCCATTGTTCAGTTACATAAGTCTTTTTTCTCTGAGTTAAAGAAATGTCCTGAAGATGTCTGTTACTTTTGTGTCCTGCCAAGTGTGACCTTTATGTTAAACCTGGTGTCCAAAGTACTAAGGAAGAGCTGGCATTTATTTATTATCTACTGTCTATTTCTTTGTCCCTCCAACCCTGCTGAGATAGCAACTCATTGACATCTTTCTGTGAGTCTGCACCTTTCTTCTCCAAAGTGTAGAGAAATACCCAATGAATTTTGTATGTTCATGACACGTTGAGAAAGGACTGCAGCTTTTCACAACTTTTCTGTACTTTCCTTGATGATAAATAAGTGAAATCCCAAGTCTTCTGTAAAGCAGGTATGTCACAGTATTGTGGCAAATACAGTGTCTGAGCCTACAAGGATGTCTGTGCTCCCAAAAATCATTTTGCACAACAAGAGAGTTCAGGCAATCAATTAAAGAAATCGTCTATATCTCTCTGAAGCAATGCGCAATTACGTATTGCAAACAGAATTCCTAAATCTGCAGAAGAGACTTAGAAGAGGGAGCTCTACTAACCTGAAACCCTACATCTTACCAGCTGAGTAAAGACAAAAATTTCTTTTTCAGTACGTGATATCTTAGGGAAATGATAACATTTTAAGATATCCAGATGATTTTGGGGAGTGGAGAAATTTATTTCTTCCATTATGAAAATGATATATTATTTTATGTGTCTAGCTTATCAGAATCCTTAACTTCTGATCTAAGCTGATCAGAGTCCTTAATTGGTCTGTAAGGAACAATATGTTTTCAGCCTTACCTTTAGACATGACATCATTTTTGCTTTCTCTGAAGAAGAGCACATTTGCTGAAGAGCCATGGACACTCTGTTGTTTGAAGACCAGTTTGGATCTTTTGATTCCTTGCTGGGCTGGCACTGCTGTTGCATGCACTCCAGTTCTTCCTGATTGTACTGCTCCTTAGCGTCAGTGCAAAGATGTTTCACCCCATGCAGTGTGCTTGGCAGCTGCAGGGCCCAGATGATAGGCAGTGGAATTTGTTTTTTCCAGCAGCAGCACATGGGATTGTGGCTGGTTTCCTGGCAGGCTTCTCAGTCTCCTGGCTAGCTGTAGTGCCAGGTGGTAAACTTGAATGTGGGAAAGAGGCAGGGATTACTTCTTCATGACTAGGATTCCTTTTAGTTTTCTACCATGTTTTAGCCATTTTCTCTAGAATTTCGTTTTACTGAGATGGCTTTTTGTATTTTTCTTAGCGTATGTGACTTATCTTACTCAGTTATTCTTTGAATTTAATCCTAACCATTGAAAACTGTTCCTGATCTATTAAGCTTCCAGACAACCTTCAGCAAACAAACTTTGAGCAACATTTCCATTTTCCTTGTGAAAGAGAGAGATAGTTGTTTTTCATTATAACTGCCATTAACTTTGTGTTCTATTTTCTTTTTATTTTTGAAACTGTGGGTGTATAGCCAAGTTCTAAAGGAACTCAAGTATTAAGATATTTCAGTTTGTTTTATCAAGGGCACTTTTTCCAGTTTTTCACTTAAAATGATCTACCCTTCTAATGGTATTCCTGCTATTAAAGATGCAGTGGTTAGTTTTAAGGTTTTCCAGACCCTGTGAATATTCCCAGGAAAAAAGATAGAAGTAAAAGAAGACACAAACACACATGCAAGTAATACGTCTATTCTCAGTTTTAGCAAAAGTTTGGATGAATGTGGTAAGTTGAAATGCTTATAATAAGCAATTTACATTAGCTAGCGTAAGGCAAATTCTCTGATAAATATAGCAAGTTGTTTGATAGTGCAGGCACCTTGTGTGAAAACACAAACAAACTTTTATGTAACTAACTTAAAAGTGCATTGAAACATTCAAAAAGGAGATTTTGTCAACAGGGAAGTGTTGTGGCTTGATCAGCTTTTCCCCTGAAAATACGACTTATTTTTCATTACTACTTTACTACTGGCAGAGCAACCGTGCAAGTTTATGAAAAAAAAAAAAAAATTACGTCTTCCACCTAGAATGTTTACAATATTTTGTTCATCCCCAGCTGATATAACTCAGAAGAGAATGTGATTCAAAATAAGATTGTTAGGATAGAGGTAGACTTTTTTTGTAGACACCGTATGATGCAAAACTAAATTAGACTTGTAATGGGTACTTGGGTGATTTACTGTCATTCAGTCAATGTTCTACTACATTTTGTTGATGCATTTATTGTGAGATGAAGCTAAGAAACTAAATATACTCTGACTATGACCTGTGGTGAACAAGATTATTTTTCTTTTTAAAGCTGGTGCTGGTCTTCTCATGTATCTTCTTCCTTGAACACCATTCACGTAAAACATTGATTAGCACTCTGGTGCTTTGTTTATCTGACGATCTAATTAACCACTTTAATTGCCTAAAGACAAATTGCAGTTATATAAAACTACATGACGTGTTTAGAAATTTTGGTTGCAGGGAGCAGGTGACATGGATCTTGTTCCCAGTTTACTACAGGTCTGATTATTTCAATCTTAAGTAAATAATGTAATGCTTCCATACTATTATTTTCCCCTGTGAGGAGTGCTGAGACTCAGTCACAGTTTTAGAGAGTGTAGAGTTTCTGTCTAATCTCATTTTGAGTGTAGCACCACAACTGTGGATTCCTAAGGTACACCTAGCAGGAATGGCCAAATAGTAAAATAATTGAAAATTATCTGCTTCATGCTGTTGAAATACTACTTTAATCTCAAAACAAGCTAAGCACCAGACTATAAATCTGTAAAGACTCTGGTTTAAATATTTAGATCATGTTGGAATAGGCTTGAAATTTGATAACTAAATTGATTTTGAGATTTTTTTTTTAATACGTTAACTTTCAGGAGGGGTTTCTTATCTCATGAGAAAGAGTGAGGTTTTATGTTTGTTTTCACAAACATGATGAAATTGCAATGCATTTTCTCACTCTGCCATATATAGAGTTTTTATAAAGTAAATGTACTTATTTTGTATAGGGAAAGCATATAAATTTAACAGTCTGGCTGCCCTGTAAATACCAGCATGTGAAACATTTGTTCTGTACCAGGAGTAGTTGTGTTGATCTCTTGAATGCCATTTACTTCAGGGTTTTTTTTAAAATGTGTTTATATAACTTAGAAGTAGGACTTTATTTTATATACAAACTGAATTTTATGTACACTTTGCCTCCAGCACTCCAAATACATTATATGTTTGGGTCAGAATTGCTCTAGCCATTCAATGGGGAGGATAACCAAAGATCTTATTTTTGAGAAGAAGGAGAGCATTGCCCTTCGCAAGAATCAATGGAGTTTTATTCTCTATACTGAAAAACTAAGCTGTTCTCTGTACTCATCATTTCACATATCATTTTGGTTTGACTCATCTGTTATTTTTTAATCTATCTTACTCATTCTCTCTTTCCAAATATACTTTTTTCAAATAACGTTTAAAATTAAATTGCAGAATCTCTAGACCAAGACCGCTTTCTATTACTTGAACAGGAAAATAATGGATATCACTAAGTTATCAGTAAAAATATAGATGGGCCATATATCCCAGTTTTGCACTTAATGTTAGCTACAGTTTGAACATACAGAATATAGAAGTATTCCATGACTTGGTACTGCACTGTAGGTACTTGCTTCATTTCCTTTTGTTTCACAGATGAAGTATATACACCTGAGGATATTGCTGGACAAATTGGCATGGATGTGGAAAAGTCTTTGGAATATGGTGATACCTGGGAAAAGCCATTTTCTGGTAAGGTTAATAAAAGAAGACAATATAGCAATTTTTAACAGTTATGAACTGTAAAAACACTGCCTTTCCTACACAAAAAAAACCTCCACTGCAGAAGAGAAAATAATCCTTAGCATCTTCATCAATGCAGGTTTCTTGGTTTCAGGATACGACGAAAAGAGATAAAAATAAGAATATTTCATGGTCACTATTTAGTGACTAACATATACCATATATTAAAAATTACCACCACCAGTGCTGGACGCTTATGATCAAACAGCCACAATACTGTAAGCACTGTTTGGTTTTTTTTCCTACTAATAGTTTCTACATAGCAAAGAAGAACAGAGGGAATGCATGATCAAATTGTCCTCCCAGTTATGAGAAAGTTTTGTTGAATATTAGGATTGTTAGGAAAATCAGAATGTTAGGCTTGAGGCAAAGTAGCAAAGTGGAGTAAATAAGGTTACAGGTTTTTTACATGTGCTATATGAGTTTTACTTTTCTTGCAAGTTTGCAATCATATTTTCAAGACAATCAAAATATTTTTACTGAAAAATGGCTTCCCCAAGTAGGCCTTTGAAAATAGACTTTTTGTATTTCACTTTTTTCTAGTCGACTTCTTAGAAATTTTTTGATTCAACTGAAAAGTTGTAGTATAGAGGGTGTTTGTATGACACATGTATACGTACAAATGTCTTTGTTTTATTAGCATAACCAAGAATAGAGCTTGTTTTAGCTGTGCTTTTTTCCTGGTGAAATAGACTGAAAATAAAATCTTTTTGGTTTGGCCCTTTGATTTGCTTTTCAGCTGCAGCTGCTCTTTTTAGTTAGATTTTCCTTTGAAAACATGTTATTAGACTTAAAAGCACAGATACAAAGATAGGCCTCTTACTAATTTATAAACTGCTGTTTGCTCCTAATCCCTGCTGAATTTCCTTTGCACCTAATTTACCTACAGAAAGACAAGAGCCTATCTTGAAAGCTGAGTTCTAATGTTTCATCTTTTGAAAGTTTTTTCAAACTGAAGATTGTATTTTACAAAGATTGAGTCCAGGGTGATATACCATTACTAGTAGCTGAATGCAGACTGCAAACTACAAACAGGGATGCTCTCTGCATTTTTTATTACTGAATGTCAGGCAGTGGTGTGTATTTAAGGAAATCCAGCCTGCTATTTGCAAAGACTGAAAGTTTTTTTTATGCACATACATTTGAAGGAGCATCTACATCTGCTTTTACTCATATTATGACATTAGATGCTTAAAGTTAAGCTTTTAGAACTTTGAAGTAAGCCAATACCTTGAACTGTAATCATAAGAGACAGTTGGGTATGGTTATGAAATTAGCTACTACTATTTTGTAATTTTCTTGCATGCTTATGCGATCTCTGCTCTCTCTTCATGAGGCCTTAATATGTATGTCAAAATTCAGTATTATAGAATCATAGAACAGTTTGGGTTGGATGGAACCTTAAAGATCATCTAGTTCCACCCCTTCTCCCCCCCACCATGGGCAGGGACATCTTTGACTAGATCAGGTTGCTCAAAACCCCATCCAGTGTGAGCTTGAACTCTTCAAGGGATGGGGCACCCACAACTTCTCTGGGCAACATGTTCCAGTGTCTCACCACCCTAACAGTAAAGAACTTCTTCCTTATATATAATCTAAATCTACCCTCTTTTATTTTAAAACTGTTATCCCTTGTCCTATCACTACAGGTCCTACTAAAAAGTCTCTCTGCATTTTTTCTTATAAGACCCTTTCAAGTATTGAAAGGCCACAATAGGTCTCCCTGGAGCCTTCTCTTCTCTAGGCTGAACAGCCCCAACTCTCTTAGCCTTCATAGGAGAGGTGTTCCAGCCCTCTGATCATTTTCATGGCCCTCCTCTGGGCCCGTTCTAAGAGGTCCATGCCTTTCTTGTACTGGGGACCCCAGAACTGGATGCAGTATTCCAGGTAAGGTCTCATGAGAGTGGAATAGAGGGGGAAAATCACCTCCCTCAACGTGCTGGCACACTGCTTTTGATGCAGCCCAGGATACTATTGGCTTTCTGCGCTGCAAGCAGACATTGCTAGCTTGTACCTAGTTTTTTATGTACCAGTATACCCAAGTCCTTGTCTGCAGGGTTCTTCTGAATCCATTTATCACCCAGCCTGTATTGAGACTGGTGATTATGCCAACCCAGGTGCAAGACCTTGCACTTGGCCTTGTTGAACTTCATCAGGTTTGCATTGGCCCGCTTCTCCAGCCTGTGACAGTCCCTCTTGATGGCATCCCTTCCCTCAAGTATATCAGCTGCACGACTCAGCTTGGTGTCATCCACAAACAGGCTGAGAGTGCACTCAATCCCAATGTATATGTCATTAATAGAGATACTGAACAGTACTAGTCCCCGTAGGGACCCCTGAGAGACACCACTTCTTACTGATCTGCTTTTGGACTTAAAGCCGTTGACTGCAACTCTTTGAATAGGGTTGTCTAGCCAATTCCTCATCCATTGAATGGTCCATCCCTCAGACTCATATCTCTCCAATTTAGTGACAAGGATGTTGTGTGGGACCATGTCAAAGGCCTTGCAGATGTCAAGATAGATGGCATCAGTTGCTTTTCCCTTATCCACCAACACAGTCCCTCCATCCTAGAAGGCCAACAGATCAGTCAAGCATGATTTGCCCTTTTGAAGCCATGTTGGCTGTCTCTGATCACCTTTCTGTCATCCATATGCCTTGACATAGCTTCCAGGAGGATCTGTTCCATGATCTTACCATGTAAAGAGGTGAGACTGATTAATCAAGTATTGCTATAAGTTAGCCAGTATTTGACTTTCCCTTTAAATGCATTTTCTTTTTCTGTAAACTTAGTGTGTTTTAACTGGAAAAGTTTACATTTAGGCTATTTACCACAAATGAAAAAAATTAGTTACATCACACAAGAATTAAGCTTGATGTGATAAGCGTCTATCCCAAGAGGCTGCATGCCCTCCTTTTTCATGAAGAGTGACAGAGTCAAGGAAATACCTTTCCTGTCTATGAAAAACCCCTGAGCTTAAATAAATCCTAATAGATCACCATGCCACTGTCATCACAAGAATCTACGCTATCACAAAATCCCTAAATACTATTGTGTGTCCTAGTTTACAAGCTCAGCCCCCACACATAAATTAGGTATCATCATAGACCACCTAAATTATTGTGGAAGTACTAGAAGGGGAGGGTAGGGATTCTTTTTTTTCCAGAGTACAGTATAGTAGATCCAACTGTGACACAGTCCACTGAATGTGATGCTTTGGCTGCATGTAACTTGCGGTTGTGTTGTTCAGAAGATATGACAGAAACCACTGACAAGGTAATATATCCACAGTTTTACCCCATAAATATCTCAGACACTCCCATGTCCTAAATATGGGCAGGGGAAAATTAATCCTGGATACTACCATGTGTTAGTATCTAGGGTATGATGACTTATATGTACAAAAAATTATTATCCTTTTTCAAGTCTTTAGGCATATTTTTTTCATCTCCATCTGGGGATGAAGAATGAATATGAGACCTACAAATGCTATTTTCAAAACCATTACATCTTCCTAAATTATATAGAGCATTATTACCTGTCTTGATCTGAGAAATTTAAAAAAAAAAAAAAAGGTGTTTTATAAGTGACTGCAAGAGTCCAAAGGAGAAGGGAACAGAGAAAGATGGAGATGTTCCTGTTTGTATATTGTATTTCTAAAAAGGATCTCCCAAATAAGTCTTTGGATCTGCTCCCTTCTCGCCCACAGTCCCTCTATTTATAGGGTAAACTAAGGTCAGATATGTAGGGCCTGAGGTGATCTGTGTAGCCAGTAACTCAGTATCGGGCAACTTGCATATTTGTTGACATTGGCAGCATTATAAGAATCATACTACTCTTGAGGATTTTCCCCTGTTAGGTACAAAATGTCTTTTGTTATATAAATGTGTTGCACATATCTCCTGGTTTTCTTAAGGAAAGAAGTGCAAAGGTGAATAGTGGAAGAAAAATCTTTTCCTTTGACTTTCCTTTGCACAATAAAATCTTTTATTATCGCCTGGAAAATACAGTAGAATTTTTGTAAGTGTGAATTAAAAGGTTTAGGTTCTCCTTTCAGACCTCATTGTCAAAGGACCTTACCTGATAAATATAATAGATATTGGCTAGAACTGCACATTGAAATAACCTAGTTGGGTGCTTCAAGAATTTATAACACAGTAACTGTTTCTAGCTAGCCTTGTCAGTGCATGAAGTGGCAGTGACTTTTTTTCATTTTTCACTTTTGAACAGCATTAGGATAAAGTGTCCCTAATGATAATGTCCCTTTTCCTACATCTTTTGCTTCAAGCTGAGGGTGACCAGTTTTATCAGTTAGAAAGCACAAAAGAACAGAGATTTTGTGAGTACAATACTTAGGATGATTCCAAGTACACTGAGGTGGTGTTTATTGTGGGAAGAAGTCTCCTGTTGGCAGCCAAAAAATTACTATTGACAGAAATGAGTAACTACACAGAAAATGAATCACTTAAACGCTTGTACAAAATCCGAAAATTAGCTACATTTTTTCAGTGTAAGCTTGGCTTAAAACTCAATGACACACACTTCCCAAAGAATTTAAGGCTGAAAATACAACTCATTTCAGTTCCTAACCTCATCTCTCTGCTTTTGATATTAAATCAAACATGAAACATTGTTTGAGAAGTCAGAATATGACTTGTAATGGGTTTCTGATTTTATGGAATTTGAGGTTAAATAATCAATAACACTGTCCTGTAATGTCATTCAGTAACTACGTCACCTGGCCCTCAGCATCCTCCTCTACCTCCTGTCAAGCCTACACAAATGCGAAGAAAACCTCTGCCTCCAAACACCGTGACTGGTAAACCAGGGAGTCCAGGTATCTCAGTCTTTTCAGCATAAATATTTTATTGTGTGTGAGATAATACTGAACTGACTAGCAGGGTATAGGAGAAATTTATAGTATAGATTCTTTTTCTTTAATCTGTGATATATCTAGAAACTAGTCTTGTGCAACACACATACATCTTTTGTCTTCGTACATAAACTCTGTTTTCTTTTTGTTTTCCTATTTTCCTCACCTAGTTATGTCAAAATCATCCCTAGTAAGGGAACTGAAAGAAAATAGCGTAATGCAAGTCATCCTTTAAGATCAACCTTAAGAACATTTCATGTCTACTAATAGCATTTGCAGTTACTTAATGAACATGTCAGATGGGAGATATGGAATATTATGGTTCAGTACATACTCCCAACTGGCTATTTGTAAAGAAATTGTGTCCCATGTATATGGCATATCCATTAACTACTGCAAATAATGAGCTAGTAGACACACAGAAAACTAACTGCACTGGGAGGCAGAGCGAGATGAGTTATTTTGTGTGCAAAGAGTTTAGCTTCATTCCTGCGCTACGGTATTCCTGCTTCTCAGTATTAGTATAAGAGTACACAGAAACTTTCACATTTCCTGTTTTATTTTAATTTTATTCTGAAGCTGATATTCAGTATCCTTACAGACGTTTTGTCTGTAGGTTCTGTGTAAGAATCCTTAGGCTAACATTATTGCAGGTAGTCAGAAACTATCACCTCATTATGTTTAGCATCATGAGAAATGCTTCCCTATTCATATTACTCTCCGTAGTTCACTGGAAATATAAAGGTCTTGACTCTGCTGTATTTCTTGTTGGCTTTTTTTTTATTATTTGTTTTATATGGGCCTTTGTGTGCTATTAAGGCACTAAAAACCTAAATAATTCTTTAGTATTTTGTGCAGCAGATTAGAAGCAAGAATCTCCAAGCTGGATGAAACAAGCTATATACTTACTCAATTGCAGAGCCAAGACTGAAATGTTATGTCTGTACTTGCTGTTGATCAGTGGTGTTTCCTTAGTAATAGCTACAACAGAACATAAGACATTGTCGGTCTTAAGCTGTCGCATGAAAAAATGTTGACCTGATACATTTTCTTTTCCTTGTGATGGGAATTGTAATGCTAATTTTCTCCATTAAGTGTCTAATTAATTTACCAGTGTTTTGAAATATCAACGGTTTTCCATACACTAGAGGCCAGGTTATGTGGTAGTCAGTGGTTACTATACCTTCCTAGGCATTCAAGATGGAATAAATCAGTTAGATGATCTGATTCTTCATTGTGAGGCCAGTAGCAGATTTTCCTTTCTCTGTGTTTCCTAGTATTTTATCCAGCTTAATTTTAAACTTCATAATTGAGTGTCTTCTCATTCCCTGGAGAGACTGTTCCACGGTACTAACAGGAAAAATTTGCCTCAATGTTCTTGGATTTTCCCTTTCATAATTCTGCCCTGTTTCTCTTTCTCATTAACACTGTGATTAATTCCTTACTCGCATCTTTCTTACTCATCCATTGGATGAGTATTATGGGAAGGTTTCTATGCAGACATTAAAAGTCTCCTGAATAGAAAAAAAGGAAACGAGAGAGTTCCAGAACATTTGTGAAACTGGACTCTAGTGAGAATCTTAATAAATTTCCACTTCATTAAGGCAATTAGTGGTAAGTAGGGAGAGAGTCTTTATTACAAGATTCTTAATAGATTTCCACTTCATTAAGGAAATTAATGGAAGGTGGGGATTTTTGTTGTTTTAAACTTGGTTCACTGGAGCTCTGTCTTCAGTCACCATGTTGTTCTGTGTCACGTATGCAGGGAAGGTAACTACATTATGTAGTTCTTTACTTTTTTGGGGTTGAGATTTCACAGTCATGCAGTGGTTATCTGGGAGTACCTGCATGTTTTGTGAATGTAGCTCTTGTCTTTTGCAGCTACTTTGAAAACAATCAAGACATCCTTTATGATGGATTGTTTGCCTCTTAGAACCTTGTTTTCATTGTTAGGTGATAGGAGCTGAGAAGTAAAAGCAATGTCACATAGTCTAAAATAATTTTTAAAATACCTATTTAATTATGGGAGATAATATTGCCTCTATCAATGAGTTTCTGTCCAAAGTTATGGTACCTACTATAGATTAGATCAGTTCGGAAAGAAAGCTTTTTTGTTTGGGTCATGTAGTGTTATAAATGTTGGAAATGTTGGACTTGGTTGTATTTTTCTTACCTTCATTTGACATGCATCTTAATTTCATTTTGTGGAAGCTCCAGTACTGTTCTGTGCTTAAACTCTTAATGTGGACCATAGTTAAGGACTCAGTGTTTATCATTATACATGTTCCAACCCTAGCCTTGCTAATACATGTGCTGTATGGAGAGTAGAAATGAAAAGACTTTAGCTGTATTTGAGAGAAGAATCCACATTTCAGTTGCTGAGTTCAGTTATTCTGTTTTACAACTCATGAAGAAATGTGGTCTTTTATTTGAGAAACAGAAATGCTGATGCTGGTCGTTTTGCATCCTTTTACAGGTCTGTATAGGATGGTTCTGTGCATTAAACCAGGTCATATTCTAGCTGACTGAAGTCCTCCAAGACAATCTCCAAGTAGCAAAAATTGTTCTTACTGGGTTTCAGGAATAGGTTATATTGGCAATAAGGACAACTTGGAACTTTCCTAAATCCAACTGGAAGCTGTTGTATAAGTTTTGAGGGAATATTTGAATGAAAGTACTTGTTTCATGAAGCAGTTGTCACAAATCTGAATTCTGTTAGAAAATCAGAGAGCTGTTTCACTCTTAAACAGTGAATGCCTTGTTGCCACAAGTTCCTCCTTCTGTCATTATAGCTAAACCTGCTGGACCAACAACACCTGTGAGGACAGGAACATCATATAAGACCCCAACAGCTTTTGCAACTCCAGAGTATTATGGTATGTTACAGACAGTACTGGTTTCTTTTTGGTTTTTTTTTTTCATGAACATAAAGGTTTCCTTTTTTCCTTTTGCTTCCCTTCCCTAAACTATATCGATGCACTGTATATTTAATATAAGAAGTATTCTGTCTGGGGTGATTCTGATTTTCTTTTTGCTACTTTGCAATTTTTCTAACTTGACTGAATTTATCTGGCTGTCTTCTGGTACACACCTTGTTAAATGAGAACATGATGGCCCTTCCATCTTCCTAGAAATTAGTACATGCTTAGTAGGCTTTCAATACTATTCAGTGGCTACTTTAAATCTGTGAAGGGAGTAGATAAGGCACTTCTTTTCCTCAGCTTTTCTTTTTGCATGGGATATAAATTCAAATTATTGTTTGCCAGTGACTGATAGTGGTCAACATAGTTGTGATATCCTCCTAGCTCTCTGATGAAGCTGCAACCATTTAGGTAGGAAAAGTTGTAATAGGGTAATCATAGTGGTTAGTTGGTAATTTGCTCTTTTATAAAATTGGGAGTTAACTACAAATTCAGACCTGAATCTCCTCAAAGTGGCCATACAGGAATAGTTTGGAGGAGGTTGTAATTAGAATTAATTTTTGAGCCAAAATATGGAGCTGTAGGTATATCGTCATGAATTATGCTGTTTCTAATTTTCCTGGACTTACAGAAACACTGGAATTCTTGTCTCCTTATAATGATCATGAACTCACTGTGACCCTTAGTGGTCAGTAAAGGAAGCCAGCTGCTAGATTTATTAAAAAATGCTTGTTGTGAATATATTGTGTTTTGTCCATTGAGGTGCATTGTGGCGTTTGCATCTGAGAGAAGATTCTGTTCACTGTAGGGCTATTTAGCACAACATCGTTGTCATGAATCCTGACTGCTTTAGCACATTTCTGTTCACCAGCGTATTTGCCTTCAATTTCCTTTAAATTTTGTGGAACTTGTACATTCTCTGGAAACAGAATTTGTGATTTCCTCGTTGCTATTTTTAGAGAAGTCCATGTGGCAACATAATAGTGCTATATATTCTATGAACGTGAAACAGGCTCCAAGCTAAACAGCCAGTACTGTGCAAAAAGATACTTTTTAAAAGGTCCAGAGAGCATTTTGCATATATTGCATGAACTGAATCCAGCATCAGCCATAAACTCTGTCATTTTGATTATGCCTGTCTTTATACTAGCAGGTACGTATGGGGTCTACTTAGCATCATAGACAAAGTGGAGTCCTTAAAAGGCAAAGGCAGATCTGGCAGCAAAGGTCTAGCATGACTTAAAACGTCAAATGAACTGTGAAATGCTGTGGTTCTAACACTGAGATTTCCTGTTTATTGTGTGCTAAATTATAACTCTGTCTCCCACAGTTGATGCAACGATCTTCAGCTCAAGTCCTACATCAGAAACAGATTCTTCAGGCAAACCAAGGTACCAAGGTAGGATTTTAATAGCTATGGTATTTTTATTTGGGGGAATATATGAAGACTAACCTATCTTGCATCAAAATTATCTTGTTTGTTTATTTGAAGGCCAAAACTTCATTTGATTCTGTTCCACTTTAGTGTCAGATGAAAGGACTGTAGTGCAGACCATCAGCATATTCTTGACTAAATTTTACTCCTACTTTATTTCCTGCTACCACCTCCTAGTTTACAGGCTTGCCCACAAACATGTTGTGACTCTTCCTGTATGTCAGCAGTAGTACAACTGCACACTGTTCACATTCTACCAAACAAAATTAAAATCTTCCTGTGGGCTTGCAAGCATAACTGGAGAGGTATTGTCCCCAATACCAGTGCACCTTGCCCTAAGGGATATCTGCCCATGATACATGCCTCACCCCTCATTTCAGGCCGTGGACATTCAGATAGTCTAGTTACATGGTAACATACACTAGACAAGGTGATAAAGTAGTCAAGTTATTGCTGTTGCAGTAATCTAGAGAGTTTAGTAAGGTGAGATGACAGGAAAAAGTGCTTTTGTACCAAAAACTTTTTCAGGTTTTTTCTTGATCTGGTAAGGGATATGACATTTCTGAAGATACTGTCTTTGTTGCAAGGGGTTATTGTTTACATCCAATAGAAGTTTTAATTTTAGAACTAATGTATTTGTCTTCAGTAGTCTTCTTTTCCGAATTTTGATGCAGAGTACAAGATGTTTGCCTCCAAAGGTATGTTTCAAGGTTTGGTCCTGTACCACTGACAATGGTTAAGATTTTGACAGTCACTTTAGCAACTGCAAGTTTAATGATAGAATGACTGTGACTTGTTACTCTTTCTGGTGAAACAAAGTGGTGATGGCCTTTAGTTCTTTATATTAGCAGAGCGCTCAAAAGCTGCAAATGGAATTGTAGTGTCATTTTACTATAGAAGGACTAAAAATTGTTGTATTTTGTGACAGAATTTAATTCTTTCAAACAGTGCGTATCACCCCCTATTGCCTTCAGAGTGATATTTCATCAGTGGTGCCAATGGGAAGGGGTTGAAGGCAGTGTAGATTCCAGGTCTAGCAACACCAAAAAAAAAAAAACCAGCAAGCAGCTTAATATTGAATATAAGGGTTTTATTTTTAAACATTTATGTTTGACTTTGACTTGTTGTGCAGATTTTTACTTGGTGCCCTGAGATGGAAGTTGTACAGTATGTGAAATGGGATTGACATTTTGTAAAAGCACTCTATATTTAATAACAGTTCTTTCCTATTGCTCTTAGCACCCCATGTCAAGTACATGAAGAAAGATGATGATGTGCCATGCTCTATCACAAGCTCTCTTGAACATTTTCCTCAAGAAGAAGCTGGCAGCAAGGAAGAACCTACTCGTCCTCCACAAAATCCTCCAACCAACCTCACAGTGGTGACTGTTGAGGGCTGTCCAACTTTCGTCATATTGGACTGGGAAAAACCAGACAATGACACTGTTACTGGTTGGTTTGGTTTCTTTCCTTCATTGTATCAGAATACAGTATTTCCAGCTTATTTTTACCTTCACAGTGGTTTTGTGCCATTTAAAAAACACTTTAATCTTACACCCCAGTGCTTTTTTTTTGTGGATAAGAAAATTCTACTGTCAGCTCTGGTGTGGATAAGAAAATTCTACTAGATTAGCAACAATTATACAACTAAGTAATTGGTGTCAGTCATGACAAAAAGAGATACCTAAGAAGTATGACTCTGTGTCTTCTCTTAATTTCTGGCTTCTCTGTGTACAGGATCTGGTAAGATCTAGTCAAGAAGTTCCAGCAATGTGATAGTAGTCACATGCTATATAGTTGCATACACATAATGTGGACATCTTTCTTGATGTGAGGATGTTGTTGGTTAGTGGGACAGACAAAATGAAACCTTACATCCATCTAGTAAGTCAGTAGAACTCTGCCAACACAATACTTGCTGTACCCACCATAGGGTCACCAAGTTCTCTATGTTAAAAGAATCTGTTTGTTTTTTTCATTTCCAAAGGAAGGTTTTTGTATGGAGAAGAAATCCTTGTGAGTCATGCAGAAATCAGTATATAGACATGTAAACATGCAAGATGGCCATTCATAATTTTTCTGTCCTCTTCTGTATATCAACTCAAGCTTACCAAAATTGAACATTTAAATTAATTATCAACTGAAAATTATAGTTATTCTGTACTGTGAGGAAAATGGCTTTTGTTTTTACCATGGATATAAAGCTTTTATTTGCAAAATCACTGGCTCGTCACAGCCACAACTAAACAGATTTGCTGTGTTGCAATACCAGTGAGTAGAACAAGTAAGACTAGTGAGGACTAAGACTTGATCATTAGCCATTAACTTTAGCATGTAAGTGGGATGTTTTCAGATATTGTTGTACATGCATGTCTTGAGAGATTTCAGTGCAAGGGTATAATTAGGTGACTGTCACAAGCAAGGCCACTCTCTTCCCCAGACTAGTCCTTCCTTGGTTTTCTAGAAATAATTACTAGGTTTAGCCTCTATTCTTTCTTGCTCACCCCATCATTTTGAAAAATAATAAATGGAAAACCAAAGAGACCCTCAAAACAAAAATTAGCATGCACTATTTTCTTCTGGGAAAGAAGAAAGTTAGCCCTTCTGCTGGACTAAAAGCGAAATAAAAAGAGGCTGTGGGCTAATAAAAAGTATCAACAAGAGAGAAGAATGATTACCTGGCTTGCCTTCCACAATGTGCTTCATCTTGGAAGAAAAGGAAGTGTGAGCTTATTGCTAACCTTAGAATTAGGCTGAGGATAGGCTCTCTGTGAACACTCCCGACTCACAGCAGTTCTGCCATGCTTTCTCTTCTGGGAAAAGCCTTTTTGTTGCTGTTGTTATTTGGAGGCCTCCTCCACAGACCAGTCCTTAACTTGATTAGATCAGATAGTCATTTAGTCTGCATGGTTTCTTGGAAGTAGACCTGCTGTTTTTCTTGAGTATGTTAATGAACCCACTGCAGCACAACCATTTGTCTTGCAAAAATAGAAAATCATTTCCACTATAGCTGGTAAAACTGTCAGCCCACATCATCTAATGATGACAGCAAGGCCTAATTGCCTTCTGATAGGCCTTTTTGAATGCATCTTGTAAAATATAGAGCAAGCAATTCTCACTGTTTTTTCTGAGACTTTATGTGGAAACCCTTACTCTGTTCAGTTGTAATATGCATTTATAAAAGTTAACTTTCCATGAAGTTTCTTCTCTTCTATAAGATTATTCTGTGATAACTGAGACACCCGGCGTACCCTTCCCCATTCCAGAAAAGAAGGTTAAAACCTTCTGCAGAACACGTGACTAATACACATTTGGCTTCACTGAGAGAAACTTTAGTTTTCGATCTAGCTATCTTGCTATCTAGATGTAGCAGTTTTCCCATAGTCTCCTTTTTAACTTCAATGTGTGACACAAAATGTTTGAGCTCTTTGGCTTACAAATACTCTCATTGAGCTTGTCTCCTTCATCTTAACTTCAAAAAATTACTCAGTTAATGACTTATCCAAGGACACTTTCTGAATTCAAGAGAAGGCATTGAATCCCATTTTTTTGAAAACAGTGATTACTTCATATTGGCACCAGTGTGACATTACTTGTTTATACAGACTTAAATCAAGTTTTCTGTCATCTCTTTTTATTTTTGTAGCTTTTGCATGTTTTTTCAATCATCTGATTTAGGCATCACATCTCTTTTTTAATGCACTGTTTCAGATAGAACTGTGGTAACAGAAAATGTAATTTTTTGAGACTTTTTTTTTTAAAAGGTTACTTACTTGACTTTTAGCTGTGCACGGGGGGTTTCATCATACTGGGTAGTCCTAAAAACAAAATTGTACTTCAGTAATGGAAAGGTCTGACAAATAATAACCAAAATAGTGATCAAGCTTACCTGCTTGTTTTCGTTAAGGCTGCAAATGTCAGGAACCAAGACGATTTTGCTGGTGCTCCTGTTGTGTTGCCACAGAAATGTGGGGCAGTTTGTTGTCTTGTGCACTGAGTAACAAGCAGGCACAGGATGCGCTCAGTAGTTCTTTGTGTGTGTGTGCGTGTGCACGCACGCGCGTGCGGATGCGCATGTCTACATGCCCATTTGCATGTGTTGTGTTTTCTTTTCCAACTTGAATGAATTAAAACGTTCAAATCATGTATTGACTTGGGGCTGGCAGAAGGCAGAAAATTTGAATTCCTGTCAAGTTACCTTCTCATTCTCTATCTGGATGTACCAAAGGCAGCGGATATCCACCGGTTCTCCCATGCTTCCTAATAAATATAATCTCTCTAATGAGGCTTAATTAGGGTAAATAAGGGGTTTTCACCACAATTCGCTCAGCCCTTGGTGGCTATATAGGAAAAGGTTTTTGTTTCCACAAAGGAAATCCATAAACAGAAAACACAGATAAATTTTAAAAAAATACATACTAACTATCAGTGCTAATGGCTTTGGTCGTTGCATTGGGGTCCCACTTGAACAAATGATCTAAAGGAAAAGCTTTCTACGTATATATTCTCTCCTTCCCCGATCTGAGACACCCATTCCTGCAGGTTCATAAGTTTGTTTTTAAAAGGCAGTGGCTGGTCTTTTGCTGTTCATGGGTGACTGTTGTGGAGGAGTGCTTCCGAACATGAAATTTTGAAATCTTAAGTATCAGCAGTAATTCCTTCCTTCATGCTGACTTTCTGAGATACTTTTAAACTTATTTTAAAGTTGTATGTTGCTCTGTATATGCTCTAAATAACTGTCTATTACAAAGTAAAGATAAAGAGGTTCTGGGTAGAGGTCCCTTTTAAAACTATTGCAGTACATCATCTGACATTCGTAGATGCATACATGTATATAATTGCTAAACCACAGCAGTTCAATTTGAGAAGCTTTGAATTTTAGAACATGATTTTTAAGGGCTGCTCTGCACTTCCATTTAATTGCATTGTCTTACATAATTTACCCCAGCAGTTTTGATGGATGCCTTTTGCATAGAAGAGTGTGAAGGAAGCACAACTGAGGTCAAAAATCAGATTAATTTGTGTGTGTATGCTCATTTACAGACACATCTATGTTTACTGGGAGTGAGGATCTAAGAGTCCAGCAACAATTAAGAGAGTTTTTTTACCTTTTTAACGCTGAGTCCCATTGCAGGTGTTTTAGCTTCCTGTGTCGACAACAAATGGGTCTTCTTCTATTGAGAACTAAAAAATTTAGAAGAAAGAAACAAAGCCCTACACCTTGCTAGCTTTTTGTTAAGAACTCGAAAATTAATAGTATCATTAGAAAAAAACAGGAAATAAAGTCGTTTTCTAGAGGTTTTGTAGCTGTTGATAGGTGGTCTCTGTCTTTGTCCTCGCAGTATAATACCTGCGTTATTCATTGTACTCATTGCAAGTGTTCTTTGAAAACACTCATCTTTGCAAGCTTACAAGTAGCAAAGCTGTGCTTGGTATTACAGACAGGTTTTAGGACAGGAAAAAGAAGGGGCTGGGGGGGTTGTGAATTCCTTTGTAAGGAGACAAAAATTTGCAATGTATTGAGTGCCTTCATTAGAAGAGGTTGTTATGAATCAGGACAGAGGATGCCTGCCAGAGAGAGACTATATCTTGGACAGGGCTATGACTGAAGGGGTAGCTTCTTCCCAAACATCTGTTGTTAATTCCCTATTCAAAGCATGGCTTACACTTGATGATACATCCCAGTGAGATGAAAAGAAAATAGTGAGACTCCATAAAATACAGAAATAAATTTATGCAAAATTATTTCATTCTAAACTGGCAGATTCCCTAAGTGCACAATCCAAGTTAGTTGGGCAGTTTCCTTTGGAAATATTAAAAATATATGTCTTATTTTAAGTTAATCAAGGTTTAAGAATTTAGAAACTATACTTTCATCTTTGATACTTTTTTCTTCAAACTGCAGAATGCTTACACTTTTTTGTGTTTGGAATATTGTTGCTAGTTTACCTCTGGGCAGACGTGAGATGTTGAATATCCTTTATCCCACAACTGTATTAGGAGGAAGGATGAGGGGCTAGGTACTCGGCAATGTGGAATTGGATCTTTATTTCCTAACAATTTTAGCATATTAATGTCCAGACTGGTTCACACAAGATGTCCTTACAGTAGACAGTAGGAGTGGAAATCACATAAGAAATGAGAGGGCAATGAAGAAGCTCAAGTAAGAGCTGTTATTTAAGCAAATATCTCTTTACTGTGATTTTCCAGAGTATGAGGTTGTGTCAACTGAAAACGGAGCAAGCGATGGTGAAAAGGAGAAATCGATTATCACTACAAATCAGACCCATTCTACTGTGGAAAACCTAAAACCTGACACAAGGTAATTACATAAAATAATTTTCTAAGTTAATCCAACTAATTTAGACTGTCAGCTGTCTGCAACTTCAAATGAAAATACATATGTATATAAGACCAAATTGGTTTAACTCTTATTCCAATAGGAAAAGTGCTTTGTGCTTGCTTTCTTTAAAGTTAATAGATAAGACATATCTGAGGAATCTTTATGAAATTTACAAAAGTATTGGACAAACTGCAGAAGTGACCTGTTCTGTCAGAAAGATTAACAGTCAAATGTAAGAAAATGTACTGCTTTTTATCAAAAAAAATCTCTTGAATTTAGCAGATAAACAAACAAGGGGAACAGAATTAAAAACACAAGAAACCTGATATGTGAGATCAAGATTTATATGTACAGTTGTCTCTCTCTGGGGTTTAAAGATGCTCAGCACAACTGACGTAGGCTGCTTGCCTATTTAGATGGATGTTCATTCAAATACTGGAATGCAAGTTAGGCCACTGTATGGAGCTTGACTGTTGCCTTACATCATGGAGAGGAAAGACACATTGGTCCTGTATACGTAGTTTTCTTTCATTGTCTCCAAACAGCCCGCAAGTTAAAAATGGTCAGTGAATTCCAGTGATGGCATATATCTCATGCAACTAGTTCAAATATGCAATATCATTCTTAAAAGAAAAAAAACATCTCACCAAAAATGATTAGTCTTTTTTTTGCGGTAATATTCAGAGCAGGGAAGAAACCCACTTTTCCTGTGTTTGTGTTGCTTTTTGATTGCATCAGAAAGTTAATGAATGTCATGTTTTTTTCCTGTAAGACCATCCATTTGGCTTTGGTAACGGGATTTTTCTGATTCAGATAAACTAGCCTTTCCTATTATTATCCTTAAATTGGTAACACAGCACAAAATTCTGCATAGAACCCGTCTTGAACCTTTAATTTTAGGCAGTATGTGCTTTTATCTGGGGTGTTCTTTTCTTAGCACACGTACTTGTGACCAGCAGCTGCTAGGAGGAGGAATGAGGAACTACTGCAGAAAGTAGAGGGAAAGGGAAGAGAATTGGAAATGAAAGGCTGGGGGAAACTGTGATACCCAAAAAGAGCTTCATTGAGAGACTCCAAAACTCATGATGGGATAGACTTGCTGTGTGTTGTATCAAGAATATCTCTGTTATTTCTTAAAGGCATATGACTTATGCAAGGGTGAACTGCAAATATATTGTTCTGTCTTGTCAAGAGGCAATTAGGATATGTTAGCACTACAATGAAGACCAACCATCAGTTTCCTCCGTCTCTTTCTCAATTAGTTGAGAAGGCTTAGACAAGACAGCAGCACAATATATTTCTGGAATAGCAGCTGAAGAAGGGCATTAATTGCTGCTAAATTTGTCAGGCTGTGCTGTTTGTGTTTTCATTTCAGTTCTGCTTTGAAATAGTACAGTTGCATCCTTGAAAAGAACTGTGTGTTATTAATGAGATTCTCTTCCATTACACACTCAAACTCTTCGTGTCATATATGGTAACAGAAATGGGACAGATTTAGTTAAGTGTAGAAAAGACATGGGAACAAAGTCAAGTCCTTGTTGCTGAGATCAATATCCAGATGGCCAAAAGAGAAAAGCATTTTGAGACTGCTCTTTGTTCAGAAAGGAAGCAAGATGGAGGCAGGCAGACCCAGCGGGAACCATTGGAAAGGTCATAAGGAAGGTAGGCACTATGCAGAAGCAGATAAGATGATTTTTGACTTTAATTTGTAATTCTGTCAATCCTATGAGAGGGCTTTCGAGTTTTGGTAAGCAAGAGCAGATCAAGGACCATGGAGAAGAGCTGTCTTTTGAAGCGTGGATTTTGTTACAAGAAGCTAGATATGAGATCAGTACTGACTGGTGGAGACTGACTTAAGACATAAAGGGATAACATTTCAGTGATGGCTGGTGGCTATTATCCCCACCCCCCAACCTCAAAAGGGAAAGACAGTGAAAGTCTTTCTGGAATCAGGAGACTGATTCCAGATCATCACCTGAAACTGAAAATTTTTTATATAAATTGCAGTGGGATCCCTTAAGTCCCACAGGATTTAAAGGATGTAAAGTCCTTCTCAGAGTGGGTCTGTTTGATTAAACTCCCATTTCAAAATCTGTTTCCTAATTTTGAGGATGCCTTGAGAGCTTTGGCAGACGCAAAAGAAATTGTTACTGTTACCGTTTGAATCCACTCTTGTTGGCACACGAAATTCAGGGAAAATAAGAAAGTGATTAAGACAGCTGGCATCATGTAGACAGTATCAGTATTGCAAAGAATGGTATATGTCCATAATAAAATTCTCCTGTCTGTCAGGAGTGGATCGCTCACTCCATGAAAAAAAATGGACCTGTGCACAAAACTGACTGAAAATAGGAGAAAGGGAGACAATGAAACACGGCTCAATAAATTAATTAACAGAGTCCCTGAAATTTCTGCAAATTCATCAAGTAATACATTAAGACTGGGAAGCAGACTTTTCCGTAACTAGCCTTAAAGGAAAGAGCTGCAGAAGATGTAGAGTTGGAAAAGAAACTTGGAAGAGAAAAAGAAATCGCTCTTGCAAATGATCAATGTTTACAAAACTACCAGCAAGTACATGGAAAGAGAGATGCTCAGTAGCAGAAGGTGGATTAACTGGGGAAGAACTTCTTGGCCTTGAAAAGCTTTGGAGAAGCTGACAAGCTGAATTTGAGAGTATTTTTTCCAACTTTCCTGAAGCCATCAGTGAGGCTGCGTAAATCCCATACGCTGCTCTGACCGTTCAGTCCACCAGAGCTGAAGACAGTTCAGGGTGGATCTAAACCAGACAAACCTAAACAAAGACATTCCAAAAGGAACAAAAATGTTTGTGAATGTGGTATCTCAGTCTCCATGGGTAACTTTTTGGTTTAAAGATCCCATAGCAGCAAGGCAGTTGAAGCCTGTAATTCTCCAGATGCATGCTCTTGAGGAGCAGTGCATGACAAAGATGGGCTGCAGTCCCGTTGCCCAAGGTCTGTCATCCTGTTGAGGTGAATCACGTAGGTTAGTGCCTGGCCCAGCAGCTAAAGAGTTAATCACCCACATCCAGCAGGAGAGAAGCAAGACAAACAACTCTTCAGCGTGAAGAGGGAAGAACAAGCAGCAGGGAATAACTGGGTGCATTGGAGCCTGCCAGGTCACGCTGTTTGTTTGCTTTTCTCTTTTACATTCTTCTTTCAGATAGGTCATACTGCTACACCTCTGGGAAGCTCTGCAGTAAGCCAGACACCCGTCTTCTTTTGAGCTGGCCTTTTGACAAGGCAGCTTTTAAAGATTAGGAGCTAATGGCCAGACTTTGAATATTTAAGAAATTTGGATGGTGTTAGGCAGGCAGCAATGAGAGACTCTCAGTCTCTCGTGAAAAATTGCACGTGTGACTGCAACAGTCAGTAAGTACAAACATAGAAGTTAAATGGGATACAAATTTCTCTGAATCAGAGGATTATCATGTAGTAGTCTGTGTGTCCATTTAGCTGTCTGAAAAGTGACTAGATCCAGAAAAAAAAATGCACTGGCTGAAAAAGAAAAGGAGTTCTGACTTTCAGTACAGTTATCAAGTATTTAGTTTTAACGGACTCATACCATGCTAGTATGGAAATGAAAATGGAGATTCATAGGCATGCGACAGCTTGTGAGCGTTACTTTTAAACAAATCAAGTTGTATATATTATGGCAGTTTCTTTTCTCTCTTGTTTTTTTTGCAATATATATGGCAGTTTTATGTGTTCTTGGTGACTTGGTTGCAAGACATGTAGACTCTGAGATGAGAGTAAAATAGTGATTTGAAAATGTCTCTAACTGTGAGGACATACACCCTTTAAATCAATGTGGGGCACAGTCAGCTGCTTTCCAACAGAACAGCTTTATTTAAAAAAAAAAACAGTTCTACAGGCTCCTGTACAATGTGATTTTGTTGGGGTGTTGAGATCCCTATGGTTTTTGCCCTAGAAAAGGCGCATTGTATCCATGCCGTTCTCCCATAGTAAGACATGCCTGACAGCTGACAACATCACATTCATTTAAAGGATTTTTCCTTACAGGACAAGTATGTTCGCCTCTTTTTCACCCGGAGGCTTGCCAGATGTGGTGTTTGCAGTATTTCACTATCACATCTTAGAAAACTTCTGACAGTTTAAGTAGCCTGGAAAGTTCAAATCTTGATATCCATTATTTGGTTGGTCAGAGCTCTTGAAATTGCTGCTGTTCCTGGCACTAAGCTGCTCTCTGGGTCCAATCTAGAATTCTGTTTAATTTCATCCAATATTTTGCTTTTGATTGTAACTTTTACCTGAAATCTCTCAAAGCACGTAGTGTGGTTATGTTATGTGAGCTAGATGACTATATATATCTCCTTCTTATACACATAGTTAATTGGATATAACTGGTGCCCAAAGAGGAAAACTTTCGCTTGTTTTATGAATGTCTTCTGCTTAAAAGTTTCTATTGTAGATGTTCTTCTGTGACCCAATAATCACATATACATAGCTGTTGATTACAACTTTGTCCTGTAGTTAGCTTTTGTTACCCTTCACGTGATTTTTAGAGTAAATCCAGGTAGCATTTCACTCAGCCCTCTTTTCAATATCACATTAAACACACAACACATTTTCTGCAGTTTTTGCCATGTTTGTCCTTCAATTAGTCCTTCTCTTGTTAAATGAGTGAAACAGCGAAATTACATTCATCTTTGTTCTAGTTAGTCTGAACCAAATATTGAGCTACACAGTTTTTATTCTGTTGTTCAAGCAGTGAGTGTCTATAACTACGGTGCTTGTTGATCAACCCCGAGCAACCTACTGTAGCTTTTAAGTCAGCCCTGTCGTGAAAAGGGGCCTGGACTAGATGAATTTCGTAGGTCCCTTCCGAGCTAAATTACTGTATGATTTTATCTCAGGTGTAGTTTCTGATCTTGCAAATCTCAACTTCGCCCATTTTCTTTCATGCAGGCCGAGGTGTTTTTGTGTGTTAATGCAAATGTCATTCATTTCTTAGCAAAGAAAAATGAGAGAAAGGGATGCACTGGTATGAACTAATCTGCCACTTTCATTTTTCATCCTCCACGTGGAAATTCTGCAATTTTTATACTGAGAAAACTGACACTTTTTTTGGAGAAATGCACCATTTATTCCACTTGGAAAACAGCCAAAGCCAAACCATAAGACTGATCCTTTTGGTCTAAGCAACTACAGTCTAGCTTCCAAGCAGTCATTTGAGGGGTGAGGCCTGTAATATTCCACCTAACTTGTCATATAGGTCCCTTGTTTTTAAGTTTCCTTACAAGGCTGCTCACAGTGGAACTCCTAGCTTCATTGGCATAGCCAGGACTCTCTGCTCTTTATCTATGCTTAGTTTTACATTAAAAATGCCCTTAAAAAGAAAATATTGCAGTAACTTCTCCTATTATAATAGTCAAGCAAGATCTCCCATGTGTGAGTCAAGGTTAGGTCATTATCCACAATTTTCAGTATCTCCCTCCTCAAGGTGCTTGTCTGGGATAAACCTTGAGAGGCCTGAGATAGAAATGGGCTTATTCTGGTTTTTATTTTCTTCATTCTCTCTCCTGTGTAGTAATGATGGTGCTTATCTGCATCTTCCCCTTTGTTAAAATCGCTTTCACTGACCCACAGTTTTTTCATGGACCTTTCCTAGCCTAGAATATTAAATGCAGATGTTGTTATTTTGTTTCTTCCAATTCAATTTTCCTATTTCCAAAGGAATTTTAGGGTTTTTCTTTTCACTAGTTTCAGAGTTTTCTAACTCCTTAACAGTGATTTATTTGTTTAAGTTTTCCAATCGTCTGATACAGTATCATTTTGACTTTTTCTGCTATTTCTGTTGGTTTCTCTGCCAAAATATGTAGTTCTTATTTCTGTACCCCTGCCCTATCTTGAAATATTTTTTTTTTATTAGGTGTACATTTCTGCTTTCGTTCTGGTCACTTGTTTAAGGGCAATTAAACTCATAGCACATACCACTATTGTCCAGGAAACTTTGCAGTACTGATTTCTATACAAGCCTTCAAAAAAGAGTCCAAATATTGTTGAAAACAGTTCTCATGCATGATTGCGTTGGCAGTAATTCAAAGGTAGTAAAGAAAAATACTAAGACTTCAGTAAGAGATGTGCCAAATAGCTCTGGGGAAATTCAGGTGGTCATTAGAGGATGTGTCCCACCAGCCTGCTGGTATAGATTTTTAATATAAAAAAAGTATTCATAAGAAACAAAAATCCTGTGATGCTTGCATTCCACAGCTTTGTAAAACTTCCCTATAGGTACTGATCATTTGCCTGATTAAGCAGTTTGGTGATTTCAAATGTACCTTTCTCCTTTTTAAAAGCATTTTGAGAGGTCTCTTTTGGACTTTTGCGTTAGATTGTGTCCCAAAGCATAGCGTATTTCCAGCCATGAGGTCTCTTGAGGAACATATATAACAGGAAATGTTTAAAAAAAAAAGAAATGAAAAAATCCAAGAGCCCACAAAAAACCAAAAAGCCAACCAACCAAAACTGTAAAGTAAACATGACATATGTAGGATATGTACCAAACATGGTACCAAGCATGTACCAAACTGTTTTTATAATATGTGTGGATGGTTTCCTTCAAAAGTTTTTTCACGTCTTACAAAAGGTATGAAACAAAAAAAGAGAATGTTACTATAATTTACCCAAAGGCCATATCAAGTCAGTCATCAGCCCTCTACTGAATAAGTTTTTTGTGCACTTATACACAGTAGTTCATACCTACCTGCTCATGCTGTTACTACCTTTATCTAATATTGCTTTGTATTGCAGTTAACACCCAAAATGTGCTAATGACATACGAGGAAAAAAAATCTACCATGGCAGAGAATTTAGCTTTTGTTGACAGCAAGGGCCAAGAGATGAGAACTACAGTGAGAGTTGCAATGCAGAAAAATGCAGAAAGTGGCAGAAAAATGCTGGAGTTTTTTGTACTCTTTATTACAAAAGTAACAGGTTTTTGCACTAAATTGCTGTTGATGGCAGGGTTCATGGGTAAGCATTTCCCATTTCTCTCAGCCCTTCTTCCAACTTGATTAGGAGAAAGACTCCTCAAACAAGCCCAGCACTTTTTTTTTCTTTTTCTTTTTTCATTCCCTTCTCTTAAACTTAGTTTTGTTTGCTATGCCTGATCACCCTGCTATCCAAGCACACTCTGCAGAGACAACGAACAACTGTCTTTGTTGAGACACTCCTGCATGATTGTCATCTAACCACCAGCATCTCCCCAGCAATGGACCTGAAGTCTGAGGACTGTACTCAGCTGCTCCAGTCCTCCTATTACAGTGAAAATCTCTCTTCACCTACTTTCAGTTCTGCAATCTTCAGTCTTCTCCTTTTGCATGATTTGAAAAATGCCGGAGCAGCTGTGTCTGCCAAAGTTCCATGTGGAATAGCAATTTCCTATGGTGGAAAAATACGCTCTGCACAGTAATTACTGTAAGTCAAGTCCATTTAATCTGCACAAGGACTATTATTGTCTTATGCAGTTTGGGGGGATTTGGGAGGCCTAGTCTCCAAAGTTTGTAGGATAGCAATCTTACAGATGTTAGAGGTATGACACATGTTAGATAGCTGCATATATTGGGTAGCAGAGTTTGTGGTGTCATAGGCACACAGGTATAAAAATGGAATATAAATTCCAGTTTCTCATAAGTATAGCTAAGAGGTAGATATGTGATAATCACTGTATAGCTTTCCTGTTTCCCTATATTAACTTTGTCCTACATACTTTCTTGAACTTCTAAGCATTTTTACCCTCTCTTTTGGTTAGTATAGAAGTGCATAAGATTGCAGCAGGTACGCTTTTGTGGGTTTGTTTTTTTTTTTTTCAGATCTTTCACTTGACACAAAAAAGGGAGGCGTTAAATGGTTTTCTATGAAGAGAGCCACACCAAGGCTTTAAAATAACAGTTAGATCTGTAAACTCTATTAAATCATGAGCTCAGCCTAACTTTTCCTTTCTCTCCCTTTCAGTTTTCAGTCAACTAGTTACTTATGTTCATCTCCAAAAGTGGTTATTTGTTATTCTTGTACTGTTGCAGCCACGGCTATTGTTTCAGTATTGAATTTGGCAGAGGAAAGGAGCCTGTGATGCTTGGGCACCTGTGAAAACACCTACCACGAAACCGTAGAATTGTATATATTTTAGTTTAAAAAGTTTGTTCTTTAAATTTATTATTAGGAGGCTCCTCTAGTTGACTAAGCTAAAGTTTAGACACTTCTTTATTTTGCTTTTCTCCAATTTTTTATATGTTTATATGAGCTGAAATCTCTATGTGTAGATTTTAGTTCTTTATTTTGATCTTGCCATAATTTTCCCAACTGTAGTTTGATCTTTTGCAGAGATTCTAGTGGTCTCTAGACCACAATTTGAAAAACACTACTTGGAAAATATTTAGTCTTCAGTTCTTGTTTTGGTCTTTTTATGGAGTTGGCGAATTGAGGGGTCCAAGTTCATCAACTTCAGGGTTTTGGGAACAGGACTGTTTCCTGAAGAATGTTGCCTGATGCAACTCAAAGTAGGGCCTAGCAGCTCTTGAGGACAATATATTTGTACAAAAATCAGCAAAATACTTAAATCTGTTTCAAAATCCTGCACCATCTTGTCCAGCTTGTGATTTTTCTGCCTGACAGAAGCATGTAAATCCAGCTTGCAAAATCTGCGAAACCCTTACGTATTCAGGTGAGATCCAGATATGCTGACTGTAGATCTTTATCTTTAGTCCACACTTGCCTCCATCATCACCTTCCGAGTCCCTGTGGCTGCCCAGTCCAATTCTGTAAGAGCATTTCACCTGCTCAGTTTTCGTCCTTTCCTTGTAGCCAAGCTTATGGAATCAAAAAACCCTAGGTCAGGAAACCTAGGCAGTGCTTTTCCTATTTCCCTTTTGTTTGAATTTCAAATAAAGGGACATAAGCAGATTACTATCATCCATAAGGTCAAACCATAAATTCTCAGTAAAGCAATAGAAGATGCCATTTTGAGCTATCAACGATCAAAATTACAATAGTAAGGCGTTCCTGCTGTGAAGGAAGCCGGAAAACTTCTTTGTAGTCTTCTGTCTCTATGCGTGCATTAATTTGTACCTTGTCCAAAATGTATCTTCTAGCTATTACTTTAAAACACCCAACATATTAGCAAATCTTCATTGATGCTTCAGTGATTCTTCAGAAGGAATCTCCAACTGCTCTGCTACAGTTGTCTGAATAACGACCTTTCCTACCAGATGCGAATACTTCTTGACCAAAAAAGTTACTGTACCACATGCCCAATGTGAATTATTAACTGCTCAGATCCAATTTTTAAAAGTATGTATTTGTTTAAACAATTTGAAGTTGATCACGAAGAAGATTTTGTGTTTAGAACTTATTATTTAATTTATTATTTATTTAATGTCTCCCTTCTCCAGTAGGGTAATATGAGTTGCTCAAAATGGTCTTGCAGCATGTTGGAATAAATGTTAATATTACTCCAAATAGACTTGTTAAAGCTCAACACAAGGCCACGTTTCACTTAGAAACATCCATGATTATCCACAATGCATCTGTTCAGCATACCAATCTTTGTAAGTATTTCCCTTAAAAAAGAAAAGAAAACCCGAGAAATAAAGGCAATTGCTTATGTAAGCAATTTCAAAGTTAAATATTGTCTTAGAAGTACTGTGGATGGAAAACAGTTGCTTGGTACTGCATGATTAGTCCACTGAGGTTAATTAGCGAGCTGTTCAGGTTTTGCAGGAGCCAAGAAGCAATAAGAAGTAATCCAAAGTTTGGACTGAATTATTCTGTCTCTTGTAGGGACTTGCAAATGGAGTTTACAAATTTCCAACCGTGCAGAGAGTGGTATGGGTATTTTTCTTGAGAAAATTGCTGTTTGGAAACAATTTCAGCAATACATTACAATGCTATGTTATAGTCATGAGCTACCAAGTTATCACTGGTAAGTGATCCTTCACGAGTCAAGAGCCGGGTGTTTAATTGCTCACTTCTGGGATTCTCATTTTGCTCTGTGTTTAGTCTCTAACTTGGGGCCCATTTTCCAGGCCTACGGTCCTTTTGACTCGTGTCCTATGGATCTCTCTCGCTGATGAAAAAGTGCTCTGTGTTAAAAGAGATTCATCACGTGCGCACTCAATGCAAACGAAAAGTGACCCTGTAGGTGGCACGCATGGGACAGATTACTGTTTATAGCTCATGGGACAGGCATGACAAGGGTGCTGCTGCCTGGGTGTATACAGGCTACTCATCAGGGCGCTTTGGCATGGCAGGCATGCAGGTCCTACAGGGAGGCACTGAGCCATTGCTGAGCAGTGAGAAATTCCCAAGTGATGCCAGCCTGGATGCAGGAGTGCTGAGAAGCAGCTTGCTGGGACAGTGTGTGCTGGGAGGCAGGAAATACAGAGTCAGTTCTTTGCTCTGCCCTTGATGTAAGATCTTAAGCTGTGTCCGGTGTCCACCCTTGTAACTCTCTTTCCTGCCTCATCTGTCTGGCATCTTCTGTGTAACATTTTTAGGTTTGCATCTGTCTTTCAATAGCTGTTTACCTAGAGCTTCTAATTGAAAGTGTAAGTTTCAGCTGAGCTGCAGAGTTAGAAACCACCTTGTCTTGCCTGTCCATCACTGTTAATCAAGTATTGAGGGCTGGGAGAGGTTTAAGCAGAGAAGCCTGGCCTGGGTTTTTTTCCTTCAATCTTGTTCTGTTTTCATAGCACTGTGTTTAGTTCCCAACACAGCTGTGATGAAAAAAGATCATGAGATAACTACCGTACAGACTGGTGGTGTGCGACACTACTATGAAAAGATGAGAAAGGGGCGCCGCACGGTATCTTTTCGTTACTTCATATATTTGCTATTAACATATGTTCAAGCAATTGGATCTTTGCACTGGCTGAGCTCCTGTGCTGGAAGACATGCCCTGTGTTTCACCACTGGCCCTGTCTGTCACTGTTGGTGGGCCTGAGATCATTGAAGTGGAGGTTTGTGTTCCTATGAATGAAAAATGTGCAAATAAATAGCAATGTGCTTTACTGACTGCACCCTTTGCCAGAACTCAAACTGCATATGTGAGAGGAGACACACCTAATACAGTGGTATTTAACAATGTTAATCAAACATTAATAGTATCTGTGCAAAGAATTATCAAAAGGACTGGTAAGTTATGCGTTCAGAGAGGCCTTAAGCAGTTACGACAAGGAATGTCTCAGCGTTTTCAGAGCAAGAAATGAGGCCTTTTTGTTCACCTCCAAGGGGCGAGTAGCACCAAGGTGCATGTTGGCAGTTTGCTTGCTCTAGACTCTGAAAGAATGCTTGGTTTGCAAAATTTACATCTCTTCTGTTTTCTTCCCCAGTTATGAATTCCATGTGAAACCTAGAAACCCTCTTGGTGAAGGCCCGAGTAGCAATGTTGTGACATTCAGTACTGAATCAGGTAAGAACTTGAAAAGGTCTGACAGTCATTTACAGTGGCTCTAGCATCCATGTCTTTGAGATATATGAAAGGCTCTCTTGCTTCATTTTGCGTGATTGGTCTTGCTCTTTGCTATCTGCACATTGGGTTTTTACTACTGAGCACGTTACAGAAGTGGCCTGTAAGGTTAGCCTGAGATCGGGGCTATATTGGGTGAGGAGGTAAGATGGCCAGACTGCAGGAGAAGAAAAACAGGAGCACAGAGAGTTTGTCTGGTGTTCATTATGAATAAACTAACTTTATCCTTAGAGAAGTCTCAGTCATTTAAGGTTCATTTTCCTGACCTTTTTGTATCTATCAAACTTCTGTGACTTCTGGATGGGGAACACAAGGCTTTTCTTTGGGTTGGGGTGTTTACAGGCACTTTTGCTACCTGTTCAATAGGGCTGCTGTATGATAGTGATGTCTTTTGGCTGAAATAAGGATTGAGAAATAGCAGTTGGGGAAAAGTCAGCGTCCCAGTATGTCCTCTTCCATCCTGTTTACTCTCCTGTGACACTGTTAAAGAGGTGTATACAAGCCTATTTTGACCATTGGTTGGTTCCCAAGTCCTATCTGACTCAGAGGTGAGAATCAGAGAGTGCCTTTGCTTTCCCTACCCCAGTTCCCCATGAGGCTTAACCACGGTTGACTTGCTGACTTTATACAAGTAAGATACCATCTTTTGTGATGTGTTTATTGCTTGATAGTACTTAAGACCCATATAAAACACGAAAGGGATTTAGCCTTTTTAAAAGGACTTTCTCAATCTGCGTTTTGAGCCAGGTGTAATAATATAATAGTCCTCATGTAGTGCTGTCACTGACAGATGAGAGTTTTGGCTGAGCAAGGGATTAGTCAGGGAGGAGTTCAGACTATGCCACACATATTTAAAAACTGTGAATACACTCTTTGTAATCCTAGATTGTTAATACTGAAAAAATGTTTATGCCAAGTGCAGTTTTCATGAATGACAAGGCTTATGTTCTGTCTGCTATTTAGCTTGGACAAATTAAGCAGACAGTTTTATTTTTTCTTAATTGCACACACCTATTTCTTGCTTTTGGGCTTTCACAGCCAAGTTTTGTGCAGCAAGTATTACAGAGGGGTCGTTTTTATTATTTAAGTTTTGAAATTTAAATTTTAAAAAAGATGCAGTAGAACTGTTTTTTGCTAGTTACAGGTTTAAACTCTTATTTTTACTAGAACTGTCTTTCGTATTGTCACTTAAGTAAAATTTTTAAAAGCTCATTGATACTGTAATTTCACATAAGAATTATATTTCATTTAATTTAATTTAATTAAAAAGTGAACTTTGCTTCCAAAACTCTTTCTTTTTTACGAATTACAGCTTATGTCAAATGTAGAAAATCACTTACCAATGCTTTTCCATTGAAATATTGGGAAAGTTCATTTTGCGGTGTCTGATTGTATGTTTGTCTTCTTCCTGCAGCGGACCCAAGAGTGAGCGAGCCAATTTCAAGTAAGCCTTTTAAGTATAGCATAGTGTCTTCTGATCGGGAATTTTTTCAGAAATGAGATAGCATAATTTTATGAGGGGGGTGGCTGTACTTCACCA
Organism: Rynchops niger; assembly: GCA_013400035.1. Classification (NCBI taxonomy): domain Eukaryota; kingdom Metazoa; phylum Chordata; class Aves; order Charadriiformes; family Laridae; genus Rynchops; species Rynchops niger. Next base: position 93,817 of record VXBH01002371.1, on the reverse strand, counting down.
ATTAAATGAGTTATGGAATCAAACAGCATTCACACATGATTTCACTCCTTCCACCTATATGCCTGGTAAGGAATTCATGCCAGGCTGCTTATTTACCTGAGCGGAACACAATCGATGTGATGTGGTGCTCCCATGGCAGCTGGGATGGCTTCAAACCAATGTACACAAATGAGCCAAGCACTGCCTCATATTTTCTCAGCCTTGTCATTAAAGCAAAAGAAAGCTCTGTAAAATGAATAAGATGCTCCACACTTTTTAAGTGAGTTAACAGAGCACAACTCAGAGGGTACTATTTAACTGCCATTGTGTTTTAGAAAAATTTTCTGCTTCTGAAGGCTTGATCCAGCTCTGCTTTAGGTCACTTGCAAGACTCTTGCTGTCTTTGGTGGGAAGTGGACTGAGCTTTTGAAGAACAGCTGAGATCACTCAAGCTAATTGGGCTGCTTTTGCATTTGTAATGGACATCACTTTGACAAACACTGAGGCACCATTTCTTTCCACATAATTCATGACACTTAATTTTTATGTGTATGTTTGTTAAATCACGTACAGTTTGCTGCAAGTTGACTGTCCTGGCTTAAACCCACTGAAAAACAGTGGCTGTATCACACGCTTTGTAAAGGAGAGTTTTGCCAACGCACAGACATTGTTCCCCTAACGAGGTCCTAGAATGAGCTTATTCCAAACTGGCACCACACACAGAGAGCTGAAGCAGTTCACTGCATCAATCATATCAGCACCCTTTGGTGCTTTCCTGAAATACTTTTCATGCACAAAATGCAGGTGACTGGTGCCATGGTGCATTCTGCTTCACCAAGGTTTCTAATTCTGTTTATTTGAATGTATTTGTTGTGCAAAATTTTGTATGCAGCATCATACTTCAGCCTCTTTCTTCCTCTCCTGCAGTGGGAAAGGATGCTATCTGGACCGAAATCCCATTCAATTCGGACACCTATTCAGAATGCAAAGGGAAACAATATGTAAAGAGGACTTGGTATAAGAAGTTCGTAGGTGTGCAGCTGTGTAATTCTTTGAGATACAAGATATACCTCAGTGATTCACTTACAGGTAAGAGATATTCAAATCAGTGTCATCCACATTACACACTCCTTAAAGATATCATGGTTCCAGAACTAAGAGGTTTAACAAGATGAGCTCTGATGAAGTGTGATCGGGTATGTTTACTCTTGTCTATAGCCAGATTGATCATAAACAGTAATCTGCTTGTGCTCAGTAATTATTGATGTGTTTGATACTGAATTTTCAGACTCAAGAGTGACTTCTCTGTGGTGATCATTTGATTTTAAGTATCTGTTAGTATCCTGGGAGTCATACAGGAAGTTGATAAAGATCAGGTCTCTGACATATATTGAATAGCGTATATTGTAAAGGTGCCAAATTTGTAGCCTGGAGTAGTTGTTAATTAGAGGATTAAAACATCATTTTAGACCAGAACTAGACTCAGTCATTCCCATCCCCTTGGGTAAGCATCTAGTTACTTCATTACTGTGAGGTTTATAAATGCATGACTTCACTCTAGTCAACAGGTTTTACTCACCTGCTTTGACATTTTTGNTTCTTTTCTTATATTATGTTTTATTACTAACAGCAGCCTCCTGGCCTTTCCTTCTCAAGTTTTGTTCAGTGCCTTAAGGTCACTGGAGTGTGAAGTATTTAAGACCTGAACCAAGAGACGCATGCTGTGTGTAAGCTGGAGAAACAGCCTGTAAAAAGTGTTTTTCAGTTAGTTGATAGCTAAGCAGAACTTTGTGTCTCATGTAGATTGTACAAGCTATATTTAGAAATATGTGAACTTCTTACAGGCCATCCCAAGCTCCTGGCTTTCTTCTGTATGAGGTCTTTTATCAGAGCTGCATGGACAGCTTTATCACAATGGCATTCATATGGCATCCAGAGCGCAAAGACTGTAATACAACTGTGTGTTGGAAATGTCTTTTGAGTGCAAGTTAGGCAGTACGTTCATCGCGTTGGTTGAATTAAGTAGGAGAAACTGTGGCTGAAAGAATTAACTTTCATAACCTAAAGTTGCCCCATCCCAGAGCTCAGCACCTCACAGGAGCAGGGCTCAGGGTTCTATGTGTAGCAACATGGAGAGAAAAGAGCAGGGGAGTGTAGGGCAGCCCTTGCCGATATAATTTTAACCTGCCCGGCCTTGCACCTGGTACCATTCTCCCGTGAGCAGACAAGAAAGGAAAGCCCTGTCATTAATAGTAAGTACAATACCTCGTATATAAATAATATCTTGGCAATTACGTGAATAAAGGAGCCTGTTTTGAACAGAGGTATCATTCATTCAGCTGTTGCTGTACTAACCAGCTGTGATCAAATGACAAACACTGGCAATGAGGCATAGTGTATCACAAAACCAGCCAGTAGAGGAAATAGCAGCGCTAATCTAGCAGGACTAGACTTCAGCCCTAAATCAAGCGAATTAACACTGCAGTGAAAGCTACTCCAGTCTTAGGAGAAATGTTTAATATATCAGGAGCCCATTTTCCTGTTTTCATTAGATTGTTTTTGTTCTTGCTGGAAGGGTGGTGATTTAACTTGGCTGGAGGAAGGTGGTGGTAGCCACATTGTATTCATTATACTTGCTAAACCTGGTTCTTGCACTTGAATTGTTACAACCAGTGCTGACCAGTTGTGACAATATTTGAAAGAATCGAAATATTTATGTAGAAGGAAAGCTGCTCTTCCCCCATTTCCTAAGTGAGACTGTCATGGCACAGGCCATTCTCTTTAATTGCGGGTGATAAAGTTTCCAACGAGAAGCCAGACTCTGTTATGATGTGTTTCACCTTGTCTCCTCGTGCCCCCGAGGCCAGCAGAAGCGTTATCTGCCAACACCAGCCATCTGGGTGGGCAACCTCTGCTGGTAGCGAAGGGCTGGGCTGACCTCTGAGTCCCACCTTACGCTGAAAATACCTTCCGAAGCTTTGCTGTTTGAGCAGCCTGCTGATCTTGAAATTGGGGTGCATCGTACAAATGCTGTTGTCTAAGGCAGGCGACAACCATATCTTTGCCTGCCAGTTTTTAGCATGAATTTATACTTGTAGTGTTTCAGAATTCACAATGTATAAAACAAAGATGGTATCTAATTTTCTTAAGACCACCCATAAGGGAACACTGGGAAAAAAATTAATTTACTTTATGCTAAAATTGCCACCCCCAAAAGAGAAATATTAATCTAATCATTCGTTAGCTAAATGTTTTTAAGTGTGTTCCCTTATTATGGAAAGAATTGGGCAGTAAGAGTTTAATAGCCACTGAGAAAGCTGCTAATTTATGTAAAGCAATTGTTTGAACTATGCCTAGGTTACGCTGTGGGCCAGAAGAGTATGTGTGTATCTGAAAGTTACTGTTCTTGTGTTAGCCATAAAAATATCTGTTTTATTCTGTCTCTCATGAAGAAAAACTGATCTGTGTTACACATGCCAGGACTATTCTATAAACCGGCATCCACTGCTGACCTCATTTAACAGTCCTCCAGAGTAGTGCTGTAGGCATTCCAGAAAAGCAGGCAACCAAAAAAAAAGTATTTATTGAGGGGAGGAAAAAAATAAATTCTAAATGTGACCTTCAACAGCCATGGAAAAAAAAAATGCCGTTTTGGGCAGCCTGAATGTTCTTAATTTCAGAATAAAAAATTGCTGAGAGGAACTCCCTCTGACCAGTTCTATGGAAAAAACATGCCTGCGGCCAAAACTAGATAGTAATAAATAATTTTCTAAAGCGAGAGAAGAACTGTGTGCACAGAGACTGTCAACTGGAGGTGAGAATTTTTGGCAAAGTATTGATCAGATCACAAAAAATAGGAAAGAGAGAGAGTTTATTGGTTGGCTGCTCTGTTATTAATTGCACTTTAGGGAGCAGTATTATAAGCCACTTCACCATCTCTCAAACAGCCAGACTGGCACAGATTCAAGGCTACAGAACACCCAACATCTAATGAGTAACTGGATTTTCTGCTTAGCTTATACCTGAGAACTGAGCCTATCTCTAAATGCTCTCACCTGTCCTTTCAACCTGACAACCAAAGGTTGAACATCTTAAAAACAAGTGCTGTGAAAGGAGTTTAGAAAAAAACGGTAAGTTTATCTGAAAATGTTTCCTGACAAGATTTGGGAGGAGAAAGTAGCGTGCTTTCCTCCATCTTCTGAACTGAATTTTCCTAATGTCTTGCAAATCAAACCTGCCATCTCTCTGTCAGGACTCCTTCACTGTGAGTCCCCTGGTTAACAGGATGAGCACAGCCCGTAAGATCAGGACAGGCTGCACGGGGCACTTGAGACCCTGTTTTCTAATCAGTTGCAGTCAAGCGTCCTGTTAAGCAGTCCTGGTAATAAATACACGGGCACGCTTCATGCTCTGGATAAGCAGTTATTATACCGAGGTCATCTATTTGTTAAAGAATATCACTTGCACATACATGTTGTAAAAATATGATTTATAAAACAGGCCTTGGCTGTGTTATGAGGTGGTCTATAAAAATGTCTTTGAAGGCACTGGGGGCTTCCTGACAGGGAACCGAACCTGCCATCCGTTCACATTACGAGGAAAACTTACCTCATTTTTGATATAATCAGGATGAGGTTTTAGGTAATAACAGACTTTCACTTACTGTATGAAATGTAGGAAGGAGAAAAAACACATTCAGGCATAAATTTTGGACAGGAATCATAGAATCATAGAATGGTTTGTGTTGGAAGGGACCTTAAAGATCACCTAGTTCCAACCTCCTGCCATGGGCAGGGACGCCTCCCACTAGACCAGGTGGTCCAAAGCCCCGTCCAGCCTGGCCTTGAACACTTCCAGGGATGGGGCCTCCACAGCTTCCCTGGGCAACCTGTTCCAGTGCCTCAACACCCTTACAGTAAAGAATTTCTTCCTAGTATCTAATCTAAATCTACCCTCTTCCACTATGCTCCAAGGAGTCCCTCCCCATCTCTCCTGTAGGCCCCCTTCAGGTACTGGAAGGCTGCTATAAGGTCTTCCCGGAGCCTTCTCTTCTCCAGGCTGAACAACCCCAACTCTCTCAGCCTGTCCTCATAGCAGAGGTGCTCCAGCCCTCTCATCTTCGTGTTTCTCCTCTGGAGTTGCTGCAACAGGTCCATGTCCTTCTTATGTTGGGGGCCCCAGAGCTGGATGCAGTACTCCAGGTGGGGTCTCACCAGAGCAGAGTAGACGTGCAGAATCCCCTCCCTCAACCTGCTGGCCACGCTGCTTTTGATGCAGCCCAGGACGTGGTTGGCTTTCTGGGCTGCAAGCACACATTGCTGGCTCATATTGAGCTTCTCATCCACCAACACCCCCAAGTCCTTCTCCTCAGGGCTGCTCTCAGTCCGTTCTCCGCCCAGCCTGTATGTGTGCTTGAGATTGCCCTGATCCACATGCAGCCATGAGCACTGTACTTGGAGTATGCATATAATGCTCAAATTACAGCTACAGATCCTGAGAGAAAAAGAATGGTAGCATTCACCTTGGCTTCCCCACAGAGCGAAGAGCACACCCCATTGCCTCTGGTGCTTTTTGGAAATAGCCCTCACTAAACTGGATATGGATTATAAACTTGCTGCTTCTTTGCTTTCAGGAAAATTTTATAACATAGGAGACCAGAGGGGCCATGGAGAAGATCACTGCCAATTTGTAGACTCATTCTTAGACGGAAGGACAGGACAGCAAGACGATCTACCAGTCAAAGATGGTAATTCCTTACTCCTGTCTCTGTAGCAAACCTTGGCAATTCCTTTGGTTTGTGCATTTCTTTTTCCTGCCAGTGGATTCAGCGCCGACTGCTGGGGTGGGCGATGGAAAGGGACTACTGGCTTTGCAGGCAGAAGAGAGTCGAGATGTTTTTGAAGATGAGCAATGACTTATTAAAAGGAGGTTGACTCCGGTGCTGTTAGGTAGTAGACAGCCTCTCGCCGGTTTAAAACATTCCAGCAGATTATTCACAGTTGGTATTACACATTTAAACCCAACCACAAATTTGAGTTTGCTGGGAGGCATGAAGTGTTATGTTCAAACTAGCAAGGTTGATTTGAAGTGCAGTAAATCATCAGCTGGGCATCGAACAGCTTTGTTTAGTGCTAATGAGAAACTAAAAAGTTATTACTGGAAAATATAATTCATGCTGCAGTAATTCTGTGTGCACTAATTTGAACCGGGTGCCTAGAATTCCAGTCTGGTCTAAGCGGGCATGGGACTGGATGTCCTCAACGCAGCTGTGACCTGCCTGGCTATTTTTCCTATGTTGCCAAGGCTTGGGGATAAGAAAATTGTATTTCTGTCAGCTGAACTCCTGCCTTGCTTGTCTGCCAGCGTGAGGGAGTCCATTCCCTTGTGGGGTAAGGACGCAGGCTGTATTGATACGCGCCTGCGGGCTGAGTGTGTTGTGGAATATTTTACCGCAAAAAAATACCAAAACGGTTCTCAGGACTGTATCAGTGTGTTGACCAAACCTTCCCGTCTGCAGTGCTTCAGTTATAAACACCTTACAGAAATGCATCGAGGTAGGTGTGGGAGATTAAATTGAAGTGCCTAAATCTTTCACAAGTTTTTCCGAAAAGAAAAGAATGATCTGAAAGGTGTTTGCTTATGTGATTTTTTTTTAAATTTTTTTTTAAAGAAGGCTTTGCTTTTCCTTTCCCAGTCAGTGTTGCCCATTTTTAAAGGTATTTTGTTTATATAAGGGATTGTCTGAATCCAATTTGGCGTTGTCAGGACAGCAGACCTCTCAGTTGTATCAGATTCACTTTGTTAAAAAGGTTTTATAACTATAAAAAAAAAAAAAAAAATTGTACATAAAAAGCTCACTACTCCTACTTAAAGGACATTTTTAAACCAATTTGTTTTCAGCAACTGGATTTAATGGAGTGGATTCATGAACTGTGTTCATTTTTAGAAAAAACAAGCAAACAAAAAAAAAAAACCCAAAAAACCCACCAAGCAACAAAACAAAATATCAAACCAAAGAAGCCCTCACCTGGAGGGCTTGTTTTTCTAGAGCTTGTTTTTCTAGCAAATGAGCTGAACAGAGAAAAGAACAGCCAGACTGTCCATCGCTGCTCAGTTCCTCCCTGGCTGGAGCAAGTTGAGTTCTGTTCAAACCCGAATTAAGCACCTACGGTTGACCTGAAGCGCAGGGAGGGCACTGTGATGGCTGTGCCCTAGTAGGTGCTCAACAGTATTGCGTGTGCCCGTGCGCGCGCACATCTGCATGTGCACACCTGCATGCTTTAGCCACGCGCACGTTTCCGGTGGTCCGCTTCGGCACTAATTGCTCACTTTAATTTTTAACTTAATATTGTTTGAATGGGAAGCAAGCGTGTTGTCATACTGAACAGATTTAAAGGAGGAACTATGATCTTCCGCTTGGGGACGGGGAGATAGCATGAAATATCCCCAACTGCCAAGTTTTATTTAGGTTCCCTGCAGTGTTAAGGCTACTGCAGTGGGGACTACTTAATGACCGTCACTTCGGAAGGAGGAGCAGCCTCCTGTTTAGAGAAGCCCTCAGCAGCAGCAGCAGCAGCCAGAGGGGGAAGGAGAGGGCACGGCCTTGCCCAGCCAGCACCGTCCGTGGAGGGGAGTCGGGCTTCACCCCCCGGGCTCTGGGCTGCAGCAATCCCAAGCGCTTCAGCTTCCGTTTGAGTTGGTGGCCAAACGCCAGCTGTCTCAGGGCGCTGATGGGGCAGCTGTTTGTGGCAGACGGGTTAGCAGCTTAGTGAGCAGGTTAGCCCTGAACTGAACTGGGTACAGCCTTCACGGGGACACGGAAGGAAGGGGCTTCCTGCGAACAAAACTCTCTTCTCTCTTCCAGGGTTTTTCAGGGCAGTTCGTCAGGAACCTGTCAAATTTGGAAAAATAGGCGGGGAGACTCACATTAATTACGTTCGCTGGTATGAGTGCGGAACATCGATACCTGGGAAATGGTAGAGCCGACATGAACTTGCTGAAAAAGCCCAGCACTTACCAACCCCCCGCCCACACACACCCACCCCCGACCGCCCAACGCAGGCTCAAAGATGGAAATGTTGATGGTCTGCCTGGCACTTCCGTTTGCTGATGTGCAAAGGTTTATAGAGGTCTAATGCCAATACCGCATTAATTGTGTAATAGCGTAGGCTGCTTACTGTAGTTATCCAGTTTTACAAATTTGTTCTTAGATTAAAAAGTAAAAATAAAAATCCCCAACAGGCTAGGGACGTGTTGTAGGATAATGTATAGGGAAGCTGGCTCCCTATTCTTGAGGTATGGTTTATATGGTATTTTAAGAGATAACGGTGTGTATATTATTTATCACAATGTTGTAATAAATGTTTAAGGCACAGTTATGGCAGAGTTGGTCGTGGAATGCAACGTGCATTAGTTTTTACGTATTCACTGGTCTTCTTATAATGCAAGTGCCATAAGCTACCTGTCCACATAGATCTGTAACGTCTCCCCAGTCATAAATCATATCCTGCAACCAGTAAACTTGAAGCGCTTTCTCCTCACACGTACAGTTTATACTCCCGCCAAAACGCCGAGGTAGGCTGCTGTATGTGCAGCTTTAAACCATCAGGTTGGGGCGGTTTTTTCCATGTTTGTTTTCAAATGCTTCACCTCCAGCACAAAAGTATGTTCAGGCTCTTGCTACGGAGTTAGAGCCGCTGCCCCCGAGCTTGGCAGCAGCTGGCAGCTGGGTTTGGTGTCCTCCAACTGAGGCAGAGCCGTACGCACGTACATGGAATTAAAAAACAGAATTGGCCTCCACGGCAGCGGCTGTTTGTGAAAACGTAGTTTTCAGAGACTGAGACTTACTGGTTCAAAAGCGAAATGTAGGTACAGCGCAGGGGGGCTTGGAAAGATAAATGAAACCGGAAAAAAAAAAGCAAGCTAGTTATAACAGCATAATCAGGTTTATTTTATTTAAATAAAAAAAAAAAAGGTGGGTTAAAACATTGGGGAAGTAGCGATAACTGAACTTTAAAACTGCTTTACAGTAATTTGATTAAAACCTCTCCCAAAGCTACTTGTTGTACTGCTTGAACATTTATGAACTAAATAAAGAGATGTAGGTTTTTTTAAAGGTGTTATTCATTACATTACTAATGTATTGAAAAAATATGAACAGGAACACCCAGATATATATATAGTAGAAATAGTCATTTATAGAAAATGCCTTATAAAGTACATTGCAGGTACACTGTACTCCTAATAAAATATTTTTTAATCAAGTGTTTTTCTTAAGTGTTTTACGTGAAAATGAATCTTGGTTTCTGTGGCAAATGCTACTATTTCCAGGAAGCAGTTTGTTCTGAACCGGGCACACGTGAAGTGGTGCGATGGACACCTGCTGCGTTAGGTCTGACAAGAGCCCAAAGAGCCGGAGTCACGGCTACGGCTGCTGGGGTAGCCCAGGTGATGGGGGAGCAGCGGGAGTTAAGAATGCTGAAGATGGGAATATTTTCACTCACTTTAGTTCCCTATTTGTTTTTATGAGAGTTCAAGCAGCTTGCTCCAGGTCTTTTTTTTTTTTTTTATCCCCCACTTATTTTTATGTATTCCTAGAATCCATAAGATGGAAAATATTAACTGGGAGAATATTTTTCCCTCCGCTGTTATATGGTCTATTGAATTTGTTACAGCTTTTGATCTGCTTTTTCTTGGCTCAAAATCGAGTCACTAGAGTTGCACTCCCAAGTTTTTCTGGGTGGCAAAGAACCTCTGGAAAGTTGTTCCTTTTTAAGAGTTCTTTTTCAAAAAATACATATTTGGCTTAAATTTTTAAGTAATAAACGGATTCTCCCCCTGCCCTGGTTAAAGCATAATCGGTAAGGGCTCTGAGATTTTCTGTATTGGTACTTAGTTGGTAAAAGGGTTACTTGGCGATTAATAACAGCAGACAGTGCAAAACCATCGCTGCTGCACAACCTCTGCAAAAGCAATCTGTGCTCACAACACTTCTCTGTAAATGGAGGCATTTACACACCTAAAAGTCTGTCTCTTCTACAAACCCGAGCACCACTGATCTCGACCTCAGTAGACCCTCGGCGCACCCAGCAAGCACATTTGTCTTAACACAGTTTTCTTGTTCAGTATTACCCAAATTCTAAAAATCACGCTTAGGCAAATAATAGAGTCAGGGTTTTTATTAGTTTTCCATGTGAGCATTACAATTTATAATACATCATATCTAGTTTTACCTCCAGAATGACTCTAATTTAGTACATCATCGTATTAGTAAAAACAAGCCTGATAAGTGGGCTGAACTGCCAACTAGCATCTTCATATCCTCCAGACAAGGCAAGCTAGAACGTCAATCACTTTGCGGACGTTTAGGTAGTGTTTCCCAAAAAACAACCCAGCCCCGAATTAAACTAGGAAGCGTATACAATTTAAAGCAGGAAAGATTCGTTTGGTCCTTCCCCTCCCCCCAGCAGAATTTAATTAACAGCTATAGTTTTGCCTCATCACAGTTTTGGAACCTCAACTGAAAAAAATCCTGGAGTCTGTCAGGATGGAATCGCAGGCGCTGGTGGCCCCGTGTCGGGCGGCGACCTCCTGCTTACCGGTAGCCAGGTCCGGGCTGGGCATAGCCCTGGGGGCCAAAGGGCGGCCGGTTGCGGGCGTAGGGGTTGGTGTTGGGCCCGCTGGGCGGAGGGGTGANAGAAATACCTTCCGTTGTTTGTTTGTTTGTTTGTTTACCGCGACAAACGCAAAGCAAGGCGGTGAGCACCCAACAGGCAAACCAAGAACCAGCTGCGAGTTTTCCTCCCTTTCACGTAAGCCCCCTGGCCTGGGTTTTGGTGCACGACCAGGGCAGCACGGCAACACTGAAAACAGTATAAAATAACTTTCCCGTGACTGACTAGAAATAAAAATAAAAAAAAAAAAGACAAATAGTATTTTACCATCACATCACGCAAAAAATAAAAAATCTACACTGGCAAACGAGGCAAAACACAACCTTTTTCCCAAAAAAAACCCTCAAACCTGCCATAAAAATAGTGTCAGGGTTTAATACAAGTCATACCTTTGGTTAAAGCACAGGTGTTTTCAGTTCTTTAGGGTTAAACATGAAAAAGTTGTGCAGAACATAACCCTTCAGTACAAAACTTCCATTTAAACATGTCCCAAACTTGATCTTTCTGTATAAAACCAGCTTCCAAAAGAAATTGCTCTTATTGAAGACTTTAAAATGACCCGAAGTCCGTTTATGAAGAAATAGCTACTTTTATCCATCATGAAACACACCTGCAGCTACTTGCAATGAAACCTCTCCAGTGACTGGAATCCTGTCAGCATTAAACACCAGACACACAAGTTATTAAAAGTGCACAGCCCTACGCGGAAAAGAATAAGGACTGAAGAATGCACTGGAGTAAATTCTGAAACTCACCTTGAAAAGAGGGTCAAAATTTACCCATGAGACAAACCTCCGATGGGTCCATTTTTACTACCATGAATAAGTAACCGCACTGTTGCCTAGGAGATCTACTAAAGCGGGAATGGATCCTGCTCTTGGGGGACATGGGTTTGAAAGGAGACAATACTCATGGGAGCAACAGCAAAACAAACAACAAAGTCCCATGAGTCAAGACCCTCAAAGGGTGCTGCCAAGAGATCCTCAAAATAAAAAGACCATTTCTGAAACATTAGGTTAATTGTGAAATAAGTTATGAGAAGCAAAGGAGCCTCAGATCAGTTTTGGTGTTGCATTCTTACTTTAAGATGTTGTTGATTAGGATGCAGGACTCGCATTGCACTGCAGCTTTCACAGGAACTTCTCCAGTAAAATAATGAATTAGATGATGGTGGGATATAACTAGAAAGCAGATGGAAGCTCCTTCCCCCCTCCTCAGTTTTTAAGCCTGAAGTCAGATAGACCCTTCTACTTCCAACAGGCTCCTTCCTTCTTCTGAAATTACACTTTAGAAAGTCTGTCACTGTCTTCTAATTACAAATGTGGGGGTGAGAAATCTGCAGAGAACAAGACGCCATTTACAGACCCCAATCAACCAGCTCTCGCACAGTGCACAGGAACAAGGGCTGAGGCACGAGCCTTCAGTTCCAAGTTTCCTAGGGTTCTTACCCAAGATAAACATGGAATTTCTTCATAAGCTCTGCAAGTGTTCTCATCTACATCAAATTTGATGCACTCCCACTGTATATATTGCACACCAAAAAAGAGGCCATACAGGCTCTATTGTGAGTCACGTAATGGTATGGAGGTCTTTTGTTTAGTTTAAGGAAGATTGTTTAAAACAAGGAATGATAAATGCTTTGTATCATTTTCTAAAAGTATTCAACAACTTGCAATTTGTTATGGAATCTGCTGTTACAGGTTCATCCCTGTACTTCAGCTGGATTACAATTCCTAGCATATACTACACATTATTACATGCCAGCTGCTTCTGAAGTAAATAACCAAAAGTTCTGAAGTCAAGTTTATTTTGGGTATATGCAAAAGCCAGCTTTTCGTATTATACAGCACATAAACCACTAATGCACTAAAATGTTCTTCTGTTAAAAGTCTACTGGGCACCTTTACTTGAGGAGTCAGCAAAATCAACAACTGAAAAAACCTATCACTTGAAAGTTTCTCTGAAATTAAACTATTTATAATAGCTAAGGATTTACTAAATGACAACTATAATCAGTGTTCACACCACTAAATGTTGTACATGGAGATTGTTTTACATGCAAGAAATATGGGCCTCCAATATTCACGGAAGCTAAACTGGGACGTTTTAGTCACTTGCTAGAATCCCAAGACCGCACAAGCTAATCCTGAAGACTGCTCGTACTTCAGTGATTCTTTTTGCCTACCTTTCTAACGAGGCATTCCGCTGATTAATAACAAAGACTGCTTTTGGTCACAATCAAGTAGGACTGAGATACCAGAACTCCAACTACGTATTAAAAAAAAAATATATATATATATAGACAGCTACAGGTGATTTTTGAATCGTGCCAGTTCCCATGAGAACCACACGGCGCTCGGCCTGCCCCACAGACAGGTTCAGGAAGCGGAGCGCAGCGGGTCGGGCCAGGCAGGGCACTGCAGGAGAGGTTCTACAGCTGAACCACCGTTTGAGAGCGGCTTACCTGGGTACTGCATACCGTACTGTTGCTGAGGCTGAGCCTGCGGCTGCTGGGCAGGATAACCGGGCTGTTGGTACTGTTGATACATCTGACCTATGGATTAAAAACTTATTTAGTTGAAGCCCAGCACCCTAGCTGTATTACAAACACACAGTGAACAACATCCTAGCAGTTTAAAAATCACAGAAACAAACCCTCTCACAACATGTAAAAACCTTTTTTAAAAAATCTGAACATGGTCAAGTTTGAGTATGTTCTACCTAATTACCAACTGAAATCAATTTACAGATTTTAGTTTCTGAATCATGCTGTTCTGAAGATTAAATAAAGTTTACCTCCAACAGAAGAAGTAGTTCTGATTTGGGACGTTGGGCTTACGATTTCGCATTTTCAGAGGACGCTAGAAGCCATGCACCTCAATTAGTGCTACTCTGATGGGTAACAGAGCAAGAATCTTTAAGTGTCTTGATAACTGCTCCAGAATTTACACTGTAAATTGAAGTACTTCAAAAGTTAAACATGTCTTCAGGCTGTCTGTTTATATTAGGTTTTTAAGACCATTTCTGCAGAGTACTGTAAGCAGAGTGGTACATTATTTATTCTGACCGCATTTTCCAGGTAAGTCATCCATCTCTTAGTATCTGACTTGTTGTAAGCCAAGTTTTCTTAAGAGACCCAGTGGTCTACACCCTAAAGTAAAACCAAAACCATACATTCTTAAGCTTGGGTATTCCAATTCAGTGCTAATTTTTCCCAAATTCACTGTTTACAGTTTCTTGTCAAGAAGAGGCAGAATATTTGTTCATACTTAACCTATGTGCTCTGTTTAGACTTTACGCTTCTGCTGTTTTTCAATTTAGTAACAGGCACAGCAAAGGAACCAAGAGAATTATCTGCCAAAACTAAAGCTTAGCTGAACTGGAGCAGACATGGAAACTTTACTCTTATAAAGTGTTACGGTACTATTATTCATTCTGCAAAGATCAGCAGACTATAAATACACTGTAAGCTGTATCTTCTGAATTGTACAAGACAAAAGCAATTGTGCTCTGCTCCAAGTCCTCCCAGACCCCTGTGCATGCTGCTTTCACAGAACTCCTTATTTCTTCTTTTCTCTGCAGTACTTGCAGCTGAAAGCAACGGTAACTTCCATTCACGCTAAGGTGTTCAAAATATTTTATATTGGTGCAGTTGTTCAAAATATTATTCGGTATGCAATTATTGTGGGAGGAAAAGAGTGCCAAAGACAAGGCTTGAAGAAAATTTAAGCCTGTTAGCTTGACAGTTAAAAACTAGAAACCCAGAATGCTTGTTTTTTGTTTCTTAAACTCCATTGTTACAGGGAAGTTCTGGGAGAACAACCAGGAGGCTGCCTACAGGCTAACACAGAGACCACACTGGCACCTGCTGGAGACTCCAGGTAAAGGGATATGTAAGAAACAGCACTGAGTTTTTCCAAAGCTGTCTGAGGCGGCTTGCTCTCTTCACCAGGGGTTGAAGTGTTAGTGGGGAGCAAAGAGGTCTTCCAGTGCCCTCTAAGAGAGCGTTCTTAGTTTACAGCCAGGAATGAAGTCAAGGATCCTACGAGCCCTTAAACAGACAGTTCTCCCTCTCACTGGGTTTTACTCTGAAAACATGCACGCTACAGCGTCAGCATCTGGTTTTGTACTTAGTGCTTATTGCAGTCAAGGATCTGTCAGCATTTACCATTGTTCCTGTGCAGTGAAACAGCCATTTTAGCTAGATTCAGAAAAAAGACTAAATAGGTATACAGACACACAACATTCTCTTCCCTGGAAGATCATGAAGTGCTTATGTGAATGAACTTTTACATCTGTTTTAGCAAAGACTAAAAAAGCATCCACATCTGTACAAAACTGGTTCCTGTGCGTGTTTAGCAACTGGATTTAGTGGTAAAACAACACAGGCATGCCACAAGAGACAGCACTATAGTGAAACTTTTTTGTTGTATTGATTTAATTCAAACTAGTGAATGTTTAAAACTTTATCAAAGGAGGCAAGCCATTCCTTAGGATCTGCACATAGAGGTGAGGTGACTTGGTATTCACAAATAACGGTAACTAATAACTAATTATAATCATCACAACATCATTTATTGGCAAAAGAATTACATTAAAAAATAATCCCTGATATACCAGACTGACTGACATGCAATTAGCATCGCCATTTTACTTACATCCTCAAACACTGGGAAGGTGGGGTGGGGGAAGCACTGCTTGGGGCGTTCTGATTTTTTTAAGAAGTGTATTAATTTCCAAACTAGTTTTAAAACTACGTTCTAACAAGGACATGCTCAGTACCAGCAGCGCTATTTGCATGACCCAATCCTGTTGAAAACCTAACCATCAACAAGTATCCAAAGTTCTGGCTGGGCCACTGCCCTGCACGTGTTCTCAACTCCACTGTGCAAGCGAGAGCAGGATGGGACAGAACAAGTCCCCAAATTCTACTGGACTGAGGTGCTACCAAACAGTGAGCTACAGAAAGCTACTTTGTGTTTCAAAGGAAAGTCTTTGAACACTTTGGATAAATGCAACTTAGCTTATGAAAAAAAATTCGGAAGCTGGTAATCACATATGTATTGCCCAGGTTTGGTAAGAGACTGCCTTTACCACATGCATACAATGGACAGCATAAGCACTCCCACTAGTATTTCTGATGAACAAAGTGCTATAATGACATCTGACCTACTCCCAAGAACTGACCTGTCCTATTTTATCCATGGAGTGTAGAAAATGTAATCAATACTTAATATATTTCAGCGGCACCAATAAAAATGGCATAAACTACAGACCAAAGCCTTCTGTGCTGTTAGTGCTGTTGTACTTTTACATGCAAAAAAAGGACTCGGGGAAAGGTATAGCGCAGTTCAGTGTTTTCAGAAAAAAAAAAAAAAAAAAAACCCACAAAACAAAAAACCACTATACTTTCCTTGACCCAAGTTTAGAAAAATCATGACGTCTACTCTGACACTTGAGAGAGAAGTTGTCTAAGCTCATTTAAGATGAGTTTTGCTGAAATGAGTACTTTTTACCTTCCCTGGTGTTAGCAGCCATTAAGGATTCAAACCTACTGCTGCTAGTGCTTTTAAGTGTTTCACTTTTTAACATCAACACTTAAAACCTCATACCTTAATTTATTAATGTAAAAAGGCTAAATTCATAAAACACAAGTTCAATATCTGAGAGTATATTTTTTTAAGTTTCCTAGCTGCTGAGAGAAGAACCTGAAGCACTTTTTTTCAAAAAGTAACTTCCACACACAAGCGCCAAAAAGTTATTGTATCTTTAAGCTACAAAGATGTCTCTTGCTGTCTCATTTTTATCACTTGACTGCTTCTGAGGGAAGTGATTAAAAAAAAAAAAAGCTGAACGCAGCAAAACAAAGTGTTTTATAAGCCGCACTGCAACCAACAGCATTCATGCCTGCTTCAATATTATGCCTAACTACAAGTTGCTCAAATACTCTGCTCAATCAAAATGTTACCGATGCCCTTCAGGCAAGATATTCCAAGTGACTGTGGATACTGTCATCACCCTCAATAATGCCTCTGACATTTACCTCAGCATTATGTCAGTACAGAAAGCGGCAGAGGGTTGTAACTTGTTTCTACACTAACACAGCAACAGCTTTATATTGTACTTTGTACAGAGGTAGAAATACCAAAGCAAGTCATTCCACACAGTTTCATCCAGAACTATGCAGGTCTGAAGTCTCAGTGCTCTTAGAAAATACCAGTAGAACATGATGTCCAAACGTGGCAAGCCTCTGAATATGGGTATTTTTAGAAATCAAATAACATGTAAAAGGGCAGAGTACAAAGGAACCTGAATATGCCAGTTAAGACTTTAAGCTTTAAAGGAGAGCCAAGCGAGGCTCTCAAGGGTTACACAGGAGAACTGTAATGTATACGAGATAGTTCTAAGGTTTCACCTGCCTAGCACAGAGCCATACGTAGTAAAGAAGCGATGCAGTAATGGCTCTGTTTTAAGATTGAAATGATGAATAAACAACATTTTGAATTCGTAGCAGACAAGCCAAACTGTTAGGCGAGTGAAAGCTTGACACAACACAGAGGGTATGACATGAACTAAGGTTTTCAGACAGCTTTAAAGTGCAGTGTATACGAATCTGCCTTACAGTAAAATGAGCACGGATGGAGGTAGAAAACAGTACGGTGAAAATCCTCCTCTTGTTACATCACCTACTCTTTTAAATAAAGCTACTGCTCCACCTGCCGTTTCTATATGGAACAGCATGTGAGGAAAAAAGCTTTTCTGTTTAGTGGCACAGATGAATTTAGAGTTTGGGTCTGCTAATTGGAAGTCTTAGCTAGTGATCACTCAGATTCAGACACCATCATTCACGTCTTAAATAGTAGAAAAACCCGCTGTTTACCTTCCACCTGACCAGTCTGTGGCTGTGCTCCCGGATATGGCTGCTGCTGTGCCTGAACACCAGGTGGGTGGGCTGCAGAGGAGGAGGAAGCGATGCTGTCCGGTGTTCCCGATCGCTCTTCTGCAGGGGCACTGGGTGGTCCTAGAGGAGTAAGAATGAAATAATAGTATGTGAAATTAACAGAGTTTGAATTAAAAAAAAAAAAAAGCCCAACACAAGACCATTCCCTTGCAAAGTTTTTAAACATTTTTTTCCAGTTTTCCACAGATTTACATCTGAGTGTCATGCCCAAGCTAAACCTAAATGTATTTGCACATGTAAACTTTCTTTTGAAAATATTCAGGGGGGAAATTTCCACCTGTCTCCAGTCTCAAATTTCATCTTTCCAAGGAACCTGACCCATTTGTGGGATAAAACCCTGCGTGACAACAGGGTTTTTCTACAGCCTTAAGCTTTAACCTTGCACACGTACACTGAAAACTTATGACATTTGGACAGAATACACACTTACACATGTATTTTTTCTCACCTGGAGCAAAGTTGCAAGGCAGTGTGAAACTGCTCAAGCACACCAGTGTTTTACTGTGCCCCACATGGGCCCAGGCAACAAAGCCATACAGCATGTGAACAGAAAACCTCCACGGAGTGTGTTAAATTCGTACTCCCAGACACGGTATGGCAGGCTTTGGTCTAAAAGCAATTGTCTGCTTTAATAATTCTGCAAATATTCTAGCCAGCACACAAAGAGAGAAAGTTTTGCTTTCCTTTTCATAAGGCGTATTCTTACCTGACACCTGATCATCTGTCAAGCCAAATGCTGACATGACATTCTTGCTGATTTCATCCTGGTTCTTAAGTGGGTCAAATGCAGACATGCTTGCTGCTATAACTTGAGTAGATGGCTTAACATTAGAGTCAGCAGCAGCAGGCTTTTCTTCCCTACCATCTACAGCATCTACAAAACAAACACCCAGTTATTAATTTCTGAGAACTGAAACACCATCATATAGATACAGATCATACTACAGCAAGTTTAAAATGGCACAGTTGTGTTTTGTTTTTTTTAAAACATTTTAACTGTTGAAATGCTTATGTTAGGATAACAGTGATGAATCAGTGATGTATCTGAAACTGTGACAAATCACAAAGCTTAGGTTTCGTTGCACTTACTTAAAGGTTCACTAATGCTGCGGAGCATCAGTATCACATATCACTTTGTCTGAAATTCAAAGGTACAAGGTCCCTGCTTCAACAAATTATTCTGGTACGACTTGCCAAGAGAATTCAAAATTAGGAAAACTTACAGGATAGGTCACAGTTTATTAGTGTTTTATCAAGTGCAGTTTTTGTTTTGTTCTGTCCCCTTCTCCTTCAATTCTTTCTAAACTGGCAGGTGAAATTTGTCTCTTTGCAATTACACAAGTAACACTGAATCACTCAGAAATCCCCTACCTAGTAGAGTGCTACATTTTCTCTTAAAAACAAAGAAACGCAGATAGGGTTTAGACTGGCTAGTTTTGTTTACATGCGAAGATCCTCACTCTAACCTCCTTACAAGTGGCTTATAACCAGAATCCACGGCATTCCACTGAAATTAGTTAATTCCTTATCGTGTAGGAACAGGGGCTGCGATTTTTTAAAGTAACAAAACCAATAAAACTTCAAAGTATAAAATACAAGAGCAGCATTTCCTAAAAGAGAGGCTGGAGTTCTCCGTTTGTCTCTACTTTGTGTCATTATTTTCTATGTCCAGCTTACCCCAAATCTGTAGTTAAGCACAAAGAGGTACAGTCTTTACAGTACAACAGCCCTAAGTTGTACTTAGATCAATGTTGATTAAAAGTTGTACCCTAAGATCAATGCCTGAAAACTGGGAGAATAAGACTTCCTTCCCCATTTGCCCTCCTCCCATAATCCTTTCCCACCCCTGCCTACACCTTTGTGCTGCTTACCCTGAGAAAGCTCTGGTGCTGGTCTGAGCTCAAAATGTGTGGATTTAATTTCCTAACCTGGCAAAAAAAGTGGATACAGTTTTTGCTGAAATCACTTTTTACTGTTCTAGTGAATCAAACTTTCTTAGCAATATGACAAGATAAGCACCAGAGCTAGCCCAAAGTAAGCAGTGGGAGTGCTCAGATAGGAGCAAGAACTCTTCAGCAACAACAAACTATTATTCAGCTCAAAGCCCTCCCAAAATGTTGTTGTGACTCACAAGTGTTGGTTACAGCGTTTTCATACACTGTAACGAAACCTCTGACTTTTGAAGTTTTATTCCTAAATTAACTTCGTGCTTTACTCCAGGTAATTTGAATAAAAATTCTGCCTCTGAAATAGCTGAAGCATTAAAAACTAAGTTCTGAACAATCAAGCACAATAAGTAATGATCACGACCAGTATTCAAACCTCCATTTTTCACTTTGTTAAACTGCGCACAACTCTGCACATCAAACCAAATCATTCTTTGCCAGGCTGCCTACCACTTTCAGGCAGATTAGTGGAAAGCCCTGGTTCAGCTGGTGGTTCTAAACAGTCCAGTAAGCGATTGACTTTATTGCGAAGTTCTATCAGCTCTCGACGCAGGTATTTCACCTGATTAGATTCTAGGGGTCTTGGTTGTCCATTCACTGCAAAACAGCAATTAGATAAATTTAAGACTGTAGTAACATTTTGATACTCAGTTTAAAATTGAAAAAAAAAAAATCCCAACTTTTACTTGCTTTTAGCA
Organism: Rynchops niger; assembly: GCA_013400035.1. Classification (NCBI taxonomy): domain Eukaryota; kingdom Metazoa; phylum Chordata; class Aves; order Charadriiformes; family Laridae; genus Rynchops; species Rynchops niger. Next base: position 73,560 of record VXBH01002371.1, on the reverse strand, counting down.
TCATCATCCTTTGAGGAGCTTAAAGTGACACAGTTCAGTCAACACAGACTGAACTCATTCTAGAGTTTAACTGTTCCTTTAATAGAATCTCAGTTCAACATAACCCACAGTTTGAGAACTGCAGAGTAAAGTCTGCAGTAAATTTCTGCATTGTTTACTCATTTCCATGAATATACCCTGAACAATACAAATATCGTACTTGCTTGTGGAAAGCTGTCCCTTTAGAACTAAGGAAGCACCCACAACGCTGCTGCAATTCATGAATAAGGTCAACGTTCAGGTTAAAGGCTGATTGCTATTTCTTGGAACTGTGGGCTAATTTACCCATAGTAGCTTGAAAATAAAAAACTATTTTATACAAAGGCCAAAGGATAAATGTTAAAATCTATTCAACTTTAAGCAATTAATGTTAGTTTTTAGCAGTATACTAGTAACACTGCAAGTTTATCATCATCTTAAATTTCTCAGGCACCTGTGAAGAAAGCCCCACAAATGCTAAAGAAAGGAAGTTAACATGGAAAAATAACATTAAGAAAAAACAACTGACTATATATATATATATATGTATGCCAAATACTTTAAGCAATCTTATAAAAAGAAATAGTTTCAATTGCCACAAGTTCAGATGTCACATAGAACATCAAGAGAAAAAACAGGTATCATGTACTAATCCAGTATTTTTAACTTAATGATTTCATTCTTTTGAGGTGACAAACTGAAATTTTTTCGTACCTTCCAGTGAAGCCTACTGCCTGAATTTTAAAACGTTATTAAAAAAAAAATAGTCTTCTATGCTTACCAAATAATGTCAGCTTAAGTATCCTACTGCACTGAATTGCAAAGGAAAGATCCGAGCTATCGAAAATTGTTATAAGATCTCCATCTGCAAAGAACATGAAAAAGTTAAATTAAAAGCAAAGCCTATTAACTACTGAACTTCACACTAGGGCAGAAATGTTATTTCATCACTAAAAAAATAACATTCTGTATCTAAAGCTACTAGAAAAGAGTTACCAATTAACACTACCACAAAAAGGATACCATACCTCATTATACGGAGGATGAGAAAACTGAAGATGCAGGAGCAGTAAACAGAGGGGGGTTTTTTGTCATTAGTAAGTAAGACTTATATCCTTGTTTCCCTGAGCTACAATCAGACATACACTGCTGATTTAAAAAGCATCTAAAATAAGTTGGGTAGGAAGAAATATTTTTAGAATTAAGACTACTTATCAAGAAAAATGAAGTCCTCAAAACCATTTTTTTTAAAATCACATCACAAAATAAAGCAGTAAGTTAGACTTGTACATAACACAACACAAAAACATTTATTATTTTAGCGTGAGAGTCCCTGTGCAGGGAAATTATGCACAGAAGGTAAGACAGACGAATGACTAGCTCCAAAAGGGAGCCTTCTGACTTAGTCCTTTCAAAGAGCCATATAGCTTATCATTCTTTTATATTTGCATACAGGATGAAACATTAGAGCTAAGAGTTCAAAGGCCAACACCAGAAAGAAAGATGCTGCCAGTTAAGTTATATACCTGTTTCAAGTGGCTCCAAAACCATACTGTTCATGACCAGACAGGAGAGTCAAGATAAATAACACAAGCCAATCCTGATTTAATTTTTAAAAACCAAAATGTGCACATGAACAAGGGAAAATTTTAAGTGATAGGAATGTTTTCTCAGAGTATACTCAGAACACTGAGGTGCAAGACTGATTTTCAACAAGGGAATGATAATAAAGTTCCTGTGTAAAAGTGAATAGTAAAAATATATATTAGCCTTAACTGACAAATAGGAATGAAGATACAAAGATGTCAGAGTTGTCAGAACAAAACTTCTCTCTCAAATCAGGAATTTAACATGAAGTCTCGACCCTTAGTCATTTACATTTGTACAGCAGATTTCAGAGGAACTCCCATTTCAACGCATCCTAGTGAATCTGCACACTGCCATCAGACACAGAAACTATGTAAGAACCGTATGGGATCCTTTTAAGCCTATTAATCCCCGAAAGAGACACCAAGTTCCCATTAAGTCTGGTCTCTCACAATTTTTAACCTGAGTCAAGACAACAGACAACCACATAACATCTTGCTTCCTCAGCAAGATCATGGATGAAACAAGACTATTCTCTCTGGCAGGACAGATTTTCTGCTGTTTTATATTAATAGATTTAATGAACACAAATTAAGCAGTGCAAAGGAGAGAGCAGGAATGCATTATCAGGAAAACTTATGTACTGGCAGAGGGAAAGAGAAGGGATAGCAGGACCACTTCCTTCCAGAACACCTTGATGACCAGGAACTCAGATGAGACGCTCTCTAGTAAAGCGTCACCTTCAGAAGCAACAACGTTAAGACAAATGACACAGTTTGGAAAAAAGCTGACTCTAGGCTACTAATGTTCCTCCTTAGAACACTGTTACAAGGAGGCTCTGTGGACAGACATTCAATTACAGACTACTGCCTAAAAATGCTGAGGTATTCCTTATGCACTGGTGACATAAAGATCCATCTCTATAAAAGTTATGGTTAAAAATTTCAAAAAATATTAATGCTTCAGTATGAATAATCATAAAACACATGATGGCAAGCTGAAAAAAACAACACCTCAACATTTGAAGAACTACATATTCTAATTTTGTCATACTCTGATTAGAAGTAACACCTCTGCAATGGAAGCTTTTCTTAGTATCATTCCATTAATAACACCTAATCTGCCCACCTGTCTTCAAAGTTGCTTTCTAACAAAATTACAAATACTAACAAAATAATGACACAAAATAATTTGCAAGTATTCCTGAAGGAAATATTGTTGTCTCCAAAGATTTTTTTGTATCCTATGTCCTGTTTGCACTGTCACAACCTCAAAAAAGATACTCACAGATTTGCTGAGTAGAGACTGGAAAGTCTCCAAGGATGGAGGCTCCAAAACCCCACCAGGCAACCTGCTCCAGTGACACACTGCCCTCCTGGCCAAAATTCACGCTCAGCCACTCAGACTGCAGTTTATGACTGCTTCCATCTGGTGCTACTGAGAAGAGTTAGGATTCAATGGTCTTTGCAATTCCCGCTCAAGTTTGCTGGAAGCTGCTATGAAGCTCTGCCGTCAGCCGCCTCTGCACCACGTTGAACAAGCCCAGCTCCCTCAAATGCTCCCTGTAGGCCACCTGCCCTATGCCCCTCACCATCCTCACGGCATCCTGCTGGACCCTCTCTCCCGTTTCTCTGAGTCTTCTTAGCCTGGCATCCAGGGGGCAAAAATGAGCACAGAGTTCACAAGTGGGGTCTCACCAGTGCCCAGGGAAAGGTAAAAGCGACCCTGTTTGCTATTATGACCCATAACAAGATTTATAGAACTAGACCCTAAACAAGTAACTTTCATATAGTTAAACAGTCCTTTCTCCTTGGCAGTAAAGTGTGGTTTTTTTCCCTCTCCAACTCATATACTTCCACCAGCTTTTCAAGTATCCTTTTTTTAAATGCTGATACCAAAAACCCACCAGTGCCTAACACAAAGCCCTTCTACTCTGTATTCTCCTGCTTACATGATAAATTATTACCTCTCCTGCCAGTGCACAATATTGACAGACCACCTTACGATGCTTTTCTGTCATACCAGTCAATACTCAGATTCACTGTCTGAACAAAGGTACATTTTTTGAACAATTTATCCTGCATAGCCAAATGAAAATTTACATTAATACACATGGTTTACATGGATTAATGTCAACTAGAAGAATACAGATCATTCCATCTTATTCTCCCTCATCTATTGTAATATTTATGTTGAAGGCAGTTACAAACAGTGATTAAAGTTTTGCTTTTGAATTGCAAAGAAAGAATGAAAAGCACCAAGTACAGAATCTTGTTAGAAGCATAAAGTCTGTTGTACGATTCCTACCAACAGCCACCAAGTTATTACCCAGTAGTGTATATGCTGGGATCCATAAGGTGTATGTATATGTCAAGCCATACAAAAGCCTGACAATTTAAGTATATTAGAGTTCTAAAACAAACTTTTCATTTCAAGGAATGTCAATGAAGCTTAATTCTTGTTATCATTATACAGATAAGAATAGGCAATGTTAATTATTTTCTACTGAAGAGTAAAATAGACTTTATTTTCCCCAATTTTGTCATTTCAAAAGCTTACCTTTCTGGTTTTTACAAGGGGTGTAGCTTTCAATTCCCACGTACCCTAAATACTCCCTGCTATACCAATTTTAATTTTTTTTATCTTCAGTACAGACTAGTCACCCCCTTTAAATTACCAATGGACTGGAAAGTATTTTAGCATTAACTCTGCATCACCATGAAGCCATCCAATTTTTATGATATTTTAAGACACTGGAAATCTGCCTCATTATCCTTGGCCCTGACAGCTATGCTTCCTTACCTACCAGATTTATCTAGCCTTCTATTTAGCTTCCCCCCACCTCCCTATTCCATTTGGGGGGGGAGGGGGGGGGAATCCACAACCAACCAATAATAAAAAAACACCACGCAAAAATGTAATTTTCCTTCACTTCAGTAAATGTACCCTCTTTTAAACCCAAAGGTAGAGACACTACAGACTAGCACACCACCTTGACTACATACACTATGAGTTAAGAACTCATTATTGGCTCTGACACAAAGACAGAGACAACTTCTACTGCAAGGTAATGAAAAACAAGAACAAAAAGGCATTCTCACATTTAGGCACTCTAGTTTTAAATTTAAGCCTAACTTAAAAAAAAGTAACTTTTTTATTATTGGCTCTTTAGGGGCTTTAGCAGATGATGTAACTCAGTAAGATGGTGTGCTTAAAATGCAATTCTACTCTGATTCATATAAATTCACTGCTGACACTCTCTCATTGGCTTTGGGGTTGTTTTTTTAGACATTGGGTATTACTACATATTCAAGAACTTTAAGCAGGACATGAAAATAATTTCACACCTAGTAAAGAAATCTCCTTAGTTAAGAAGTTCAAAAGATGCCCAGCTTGAATATAAAACCTACACCACAAGGCAGTTATCAAACTGAAACGTCTTTACCCTGGTAATTAATAAAAGCATCACATAACTTAGGAACATGCTTCTGACTATCTTAGTCCACAAATCCAGTGACAGAAGGCTTGGGATTTAAAAGCTTCCCAGCCTCTCCAATTAAGCACACAAGTTTGTAACAAACAAACAAAAAAAAAAAAAACCCCCCAAAAAAACACCAAAAAATTTATTCACTTCAAGGATCATGACAGTTTGATGAAGCCACATACTTTAAGAAATTTTAAGTAGAAAATCCCATATCCAGGCCTGAAGATCACTAGCTTCACATGTTACAGCAACAAGAAACAAAGCCAGGAGGGGTACATGAAGCATTCTTCTGAACGCTGAAGAAGTGTGCACATGAATTCTGAGACTACCCACGTTAAGGTTGTAGAAGTAGTGGAAATCCTTAGATGAACTTCACAAAAGATGAAGACAAGCATTCCTCCAGGTTTGAAGGGATAAATAACAAAATGGAAATGGCTAGAATGTATATATTCCAATGCTTCTAATGATCAAAACAGATTTAAAGAAGAACCTTATCTTAGTTGAAACAAAGTCAAGAACACCACAGTCCTTATATGACAATCAAACTGAAGCCTGGTTCTACTAACATTTTCCGTAATCATTTGCAGCTTCCTCTGATATTAATACAGTTTAAGTGTTCTTAGTAGTGTTCATCATCTAGGGTAACATATACAGAAATGTCACGTCACAATGGAGAAGTACATGCTGAGACAGAAAAAGATAAAATTAGGCCTCTAGACTGTGAAATAGAAAATGAAACCATAATTACAGTCTTCATCATATACCATTATCTTCTTCAAAAAGACAAAGAGGCACACAAAACCAGAGAACTATACTTGAAGAACAGGTAAGAACACAAAAAAAGGACTAGAAGCTTTAACCTAATGAAGAAGCATCCATCAATCTCTTTTCCCATTCCAGAAAGAAAGACAAAATTGTCAGAAGAGGAAAAATAAAACCACCACAAATCCATTGAGCTCTCTCCCACTAGAGATCAAGACCCAAAATATTAGCTCTTAATTGCGTATCAAATTTTATGAGCTCAAAAGCTTAACGAACCTGAGAAAACTGTCTCAGGGTAAATCAAAGTGAAATTTTATTGCCTAGATGTAGGAACAAAAGTTATTTGACAGTTTAGGTACCAGAGACAGTGCTAAAGTTTCCTAGTGCTATTAAGAAAAACGAATGTGAATGCTTCAGTAATGTAGCTCGTTTAGTGTACACCAGGATAATTGTTACAGTCTTTGACCTGACTAAGAGACTTTGGATTTTATCACTTCATTCTGAGTTTCATTTTATGAATACCATCCTTCTCTCCCAAATTAAGTAACCCATGCATGTCCCACACTGACACTCAAAGAGGAAAAACCCTCAGAACCACAAGTCTCTTTTTATGCATCTCAAACAAGGCCTTATTCATTCTGTGGAAGCACTTCTTTCTTAAGGTTGCATTTGTTTAGCACTAATGATTGAGACTTTCTTTGAAACAAACTATGTACAACCTATGCCCAACAGATTCAAATTGTCACACACAAGAAAGATTACTTTTAATAAATGTTTCAGATTAAGTTAAAAGTGTCTTCTCATCTTTAATGATGGAAGAAAACATAATCAAGAATTGCTACTACTTAAATCAAGTCTTATGAGAGCTTGCATTGTCATACATGCTTATTCACTCCAACCTGCTCTATCACTGAAAACACAAAAAATGGTTAAACGGGTAGACAGCAAAGAAACTTACAATAGCATCAGCTTCCTGCAACAGCCAGAAAAATGCACTTTCAGATCACTGGTATTTCAGGAAAACGAGAGGAAATACTATGTTAAGACAGGATAACCACAAGAGATACAGCTTCTATTTTCTGATTCAAAGGATTTCATAAGAGATCACTTGCATTTGTCAAATTTAGAGAATTTTGAAGAGGTGAATTTCACAGGTTCTGTCCTTTGATAAAGCATATCAGAGAAACAGTAGTAATTAAACCTTACCTTCGTCTTTATATTTTATTGTGACTTCATCATTGCTCAGAAGTTTTCCTCTAAAAACTCTTTGCATCATTAGCACCAATTCATCATAGGTGATGTCTTCATTATGAATAGGAATTCTCCTAATATCTTCCCCAAGCTGAGCTTTGATGATCAGCTTCCCACTTAAATCCAGCTGCCCGTTCATGGTGGATTCCTTATCGCCCGTAGACCTGTTAACAACAAAACATTAAACAGTTTAGAAAATTAAATATTTAAATGTATTTGATGACAGTTCTGAAGGAAGCTCTCCAGAGAGCTGTTCCTTCTGTCAGGAAGCTCTCCAGAGAGCCCCTCTCAGACACATTCTATGATGCACCAATTTCTCAAACAATAAAGTGCACAATACACTAACTGAGCTCACGGGCAAAGGAGAGGTCTGTAAGACCAGGCACTTCTAATAAATGGTTACCAGAGTTTCCAATGCTCAGAATTTAAAAGTAAAGATTTTTAAGAGGTCAGACAGCTTTTAAATATGTGTGACAACCAGAAATTTCAAACTTTTTTTTTTTTTTTTAAAAAAAGATACCAGCTGTAAACTGTTATGGAAAAAAAAAAGCTATAAAGGAATTAATATTCCCTAGGATTTGCTTTTGAGATACATGTATACATCTCTCTCAGGGAAAGTGAAATTGTAGGAAACGCTCTCAGCCTTACATTATATTGGTTACATTATCACCTTATTAGATTATTTTTACATCCCCCATAATTATGATAACCAGCAAAGGGAGCTTTTTTCCCCCCATTCAAGAAAAGACTGCCAGAACAAAATACCTTTGAAAGATTATAGGTGGTAAGGTGGTTTTATTAAGGTGATCTGGTTGAATCATTCATTATTTCATAAGCAAATGAACAAATAAATGGAGAGCTGAACACTGGCTTTATTATATGAATGATCAGAACACATTGAGGGCTTCTCTCCAGAAAGTAACATATAAAATCTTTCCTTTTGACTGAGATGTTTTAACTAAGACTTTACATTTTTTAAAGCTGCTCAATAGACCACAAATTAGCTACTCATTAGGCTATGACTTTGAATTTGTTATGCAGTATACATGGTCAGTTACTCTCAGTGCTTTAATAGAGGTGATCAACTGCTCCAACTTAAAAGGAAGTGTAACAAAGCCATCCTGTGTCAAAGTAGTTCACAGCATATATGTCACAGTTTTATCTTTAACACTTTACGTAAGACAATTTAAAAATTACCATTTAGTATGAGGCATCTCTGTTGTTAAAAAACACACAAAGGCCTTACGTTTAAAGGAAAAACTACAGAGAAGTTACTAAGCAGACGAAAGAAAAAAAAAAAAGATCTAGATAGATAGTCAAATGTCTCTTTCTTCACTGTTTTGGACAGGGTCAAAACAATAGATCTGGAATGATGAGCAATTAAAGAAGCAGTTATCCTAAAATTTGAAATACAAATACTGGAGATCTTAAAAGTAGGAAGCTCCAAACATCAAAACTGACATTTCCAAAGCCACGTGCAAGCAAACATGCTCTTCGTTCTCCTGTGCAAAAAGAATTCTTGGTAGAGATATGCAGATATTTCTCCCTTATCTCTTGTTATAACACTGTTTTTTATATATATATACACACACATATACACACACACACATACATATATATATATATATAAAAAAAACTTATCTCACTGTTATAACGCAGTGCTTTATGAGAAAACGGAATTTTGCTTTGGTTACACTATTTTTAAAGTACTACATTGAAAATTACTTCTCTCCTACCAGAAAAACAAGACACCCAGCTAAAGCCTTTAACACATCATACCTTGATGCCCCTAAATACCTACTATTTCAATGGCATTATTTTGCATTAAAAAGATGTAGTATGATGCTACCTCTAGACTGCAATTCAATTTCTGTTTTTTTGGTATATAACAATATAAAGCAAACATTTCATGCAAATGCCTTTGTTTAGCCCAATGACATCACACACACACACAAAAAAAAGACAAGCAACTACCAAACAAAACTCATTCTCCTAATCAGACATAACAGGAGGTAGGTGGATACAGTCTAAGTGCAGAGAAAAGGGACTGCAATTAACATAGCAAGGTTGCTACTGAGACATTAGGATGAAACAGTGACACTTATAACATTGTTAATGCTTGCTAACTCATTACTCATGTTTTGCAACACAGGAGTCTCAACTGCAGGCACATCAACTCAGTCTAATTAACACTTGAAGTTTGTTGTAAAAGCACAGATTTCTACAGGTGGTGTGTGTTTGGTTTTCTTAAATTTAAAGCATCAAAAGAACAAAAAAATAGCATCCATCCACAGGTTTTCTTTCACTTCTTTTGCAAACACTACATTTACCATTACCTTGTCTGTCTTACTGATGCTGGATTATTGGACAGATTTCCCACCTCACTTCAGGACAGAGTTAGGATAAGCCGCCATGCACTATCAGGAATCTGCATCAGAAAAAAACCAGGAAATGTTTATTTACAGCCACAATTCCTTGAAATTATACACTTCACATCCATCTTTCACTTTAAAATATCTTAAAAAATATATGCAACTAAAAAATCCATAATGTAATAATCAGATTTACACTTTTGAGTATTGCAGAGTTTGAAGTTCAACTAAAACAGATCTTGAGCAAGAATTTTCATTTACAGAAGTTGTTTATTTTTTCTAAGTTTTGTAACTGCATGTAAGAATTCCTCATAGCAAAGTTTTCCTTTCCAGGACAGTGACCTTCTCCAGCAGTCTCAAAATAGTCATTTGTATGGCCTCCACGTTAAAATCACAGGTTAAGTTAAAGAAAATAAACTTTGATTGATTTAGCAGTATAAAAACCTAGAAGTCCACTTCTTAGCTTAAGGCTGAAGCCTCTGTGTCATTAAGTAGTGCATCTTCAAGGGCAGACTGCACACCATTAGGACAGACTACCAAGAGGAAAGGAGTAGTAATGCCACTTTCCCATAGGAAGAGCTGTCAAACTGCGAGAAGAAGGAAACGCAGTCAAAAATACACAACCACTTAAAAATACGATCTGCCCTCAACTCAGCTTAAGATTGCACTTTTTCTGCTGGATAGCCTATGTGATGAGCTGCCCGAAGTTCGCCCAGTCCACCTGTTTACTACACAAGTGCTTAATGCAGGACAATAATTTAACATACAGGCCAGTCCAATGGAGAACGTAGCTGTGCTCTTCCCTCCCACAAGATAGGTGCACCCTACTTGGCACTCTTCTCCTTGTCTCTTTCTTGTACACAAAGTCAATCTCAAACATCCATGACCTGATTTTTAGATGCTTTGCTGCTAACCACAAAGAAAAAGTAAATTCCTCATATCCATGTGAAACTGGGCTTCACAACTCTCCTCTTTCAACTCAACTAGTAGTAAACTGGAACAGGCAGGCATGAGACATACAGGGCAGAAGCAGAGAATAAGCAAACCCCACAGAATGGACAAAGCCCCTCTCTGGTTCTCATAGGCTGGCAGCTGCTCCCTTCATCCTGGGTATGAAATGTTCACCTTTAAAACGGGCTGTACTCACTCCTGACAGGGAGAGGGCCAGACTGTTGTGACTTACTAAGAAACTACTTCTCTGATTCCTCACTCACATTTTACGAAATGAGTAACGCATGAAGATGGTGGCCCTTTCACCCCAATCTTGCTATGGCTCCAGGTAAAATTTACTGCAATGGACAAATATGGAATACAAATAAAGCATCTAAGAGTGGTTTAACTTAAGAGAGTTCATTTAGCTACCATCTCATGTTGTTCAAAAATCAGAGCCAGGCACCGGTTTTGCTTCTTTAGCATTACAACATACCCTACTGAGAAAACGACAACAGTAAAAATCAAATCTCATCTCTAATTCCCAAAGATACACATTTTGGTGGACACACCTGAGCTCCTGTGGCTTTTCAACAGACTGAATGCATCATTTGTATTTTCATGCAAGGAAACCAGCTACTGTAACATACTTACAGAACTGTAATATTTTATTTACCAACATTACTCACAGAAATCCACTGTGTGTTTATCAACGATTACAAAAAGGTAACAGAAAGCATTTAAATGCACTTTTTTTGTCCAGCTGTTCTCCATTCTGCTTGAAGGTGCCCAGGTTTTAAGAGACAGGCTCTGAACACTGCAACTGCTTGCAACTGCTACAGAAAACTATGTGAAATGTTCTAACTATTGAATTACACAGCATTCAAGCTTTTCTTCCCTCACTGTGACACAGCTGAATGGATGACTCCCCTGACAGAGTCTTCCAGAGAAGACATCCAGAACGCACACAGAGGTATTTAATAGAACCAATCAGAGCATCTACTTTCTTGACAGAAAAAAGCCAAACAAAAACAAAACCAGTAATGTCTTCCTGTTTAAGAAAGACTGTTTTTCATAAAAATCACACTAAAATCTTTCTAACCTTCCTGGTGTACCACAAGCATTTTGGAGGTACAGATTTTTTCCTCCCCTCTGGCTCACATTCTATTTACATTATGCACCAATCTAAACGGTGCGTGTGCGGACAGTGACTGTCCAATCTAAGCCAGTCACTTCAAGATCCCTTACTAAAGCCATGATGTCACAACCATGTTGGATTTCACTCCCCTTTTTGCATTGCAACAGAGAAACCCAGCCTTGTCTACGCAAAGAACAGGCATTCCTGCTTCATTTCTTCCTCTGTCAAAACAACGGACAAGGGACAACAGTGTGAAGCACGCAGAAACAGGGCCAAGCAGCACTGCCTCCCAAAGGCCCCCTCGAGTGAGCCATGAGAGTTCTCCCAAGAGAGCTGGGGGGTGAGGGGAGCAGAAAGGAGAAAAGCTCTGTTCGTTTTTCTCCGATTCCGATCGGGGCAGGCCCGACCCAATGGGGAACAGAAATCACAGCCATTGCCTGCCGGGAAGCGAGGAGTCTGCATTTCCCCTGGCTCCCAAGGGGACAGACGCTTGGTGAGCAAGGGAGCACCCCTCTTGCAGAGGAAGGGAAGGAGGGAAGAAGGGAGGGGAGGCCTCCGCCAGCCCTCACCCCCGATTCCCCACGCCGAAGAGGCCGGGGGTCGTTGCCGGCTTCCCTCAGGCGCGGCCGGGGAGGATGCGAGGGGTCTCCCAGCCTCTCCACCAGGGGCCGAGTCGCCCCTCCAACCGCTTGCGGGGAGGGAAGAGGGGGGGGAGGTTGGGCGGCCTCACCCCCAGCCCGCAACCGCCCCTCCCGCCTCCTCCACACAGGCGGCAACGGCTCCCCTCAGCCACCGCCCGAGGAGGCGAGCAGCCCCGCTCTCTTACTCTGGCTTCTCCACGATCCCGCCGGTGGAGGCTCCCCGCCTTGCCCCGTTCCGAACCC
>VXBH01002371.1:0-61068 GCA_013400035.1 Rynchops niger | reverse complement strand
GCCGTTGGCGGGTGTCAGGGCGGGCGCGGCACCGCGTTGGCGCTGTGGGTGCCCTCCCCTCCCCTCCCCGGCCCGGCCTCCTCCAACCTTGTCGCCCCGCCCGCGCTTGTCACCTCACTCTTGTCTACCCCCGGCAGTCCGAAAGGAGTGGGTTTTGGCCGTTGTCTCTCAAATAGCCAGGATTTGGGGCAAAAACCTTTCAGACTCTCGCCCCAGAGCACGAAAGGCCGGTCAGCCGGCTCGTGGTACCCCTGAGGTAAGAGTGACGCCCCGTCTCGCCGCCCTCAGGGGACACGTCTCAGGCCGCAGCTGAAGCCCGGGAGGCTGTGGCCGAAGCCGCGGCAGACGGTGGTTCAGAGCGAGGGCTGTCGCAGAGGGCTCGTTTGGAAAGGCAAGGCAAGGCTTGACCCTCCCTCGGCTGGCGGTGCTGGGGTGGAAAATGGGGTGGACAATCCCACCGTACTCATCATCCGCCGCCACCCTCGCACTGGGAGCCTGTTCGTGCTCCAGTAGTCGTTGCCCTGATAAAGACTGACCTTCCAGGCATTTGCTGCTATCCCCCCAATGCCCTTCCACCTTGCATTCAGAGCTTGTCCACCTAAGGGAGAAGAACATGAACCTGAAGCCAGTTTCCTGAGTTTTCTCTATTAAAGGTGCAACAATGGACTCCTAAGGGTGCCTCTCGCAGAGGAACTGGACTTTCTTTTACTCCAGAATATTTGAGATTTCTGCTGGCTTTCTTCATTTATAAGTGAAGCTACATGTGCTAGTACGTATGACAGAAGCACCTATGCAGAGCTAGCTAAAGGAGAACTGTAGTTATTTCCTGGAGTTAGGAATGCCTCAGAAAAGACACTTTTTTCTTTAGTACTAGTCTTGAAAAACTAGGCTTCCAAATGGCAACTTCTGCTGGGAAAAGAAAGAAGTCATGGGAGTTTGGTTATTTCTACTATTTATCTTTGCTTAGAGCTTTGTCTCTGCTTAGAGGAGTGTAATAACAAGTCCAACTAGCAATAAGCAGGTATTATTCTCAATGAAATGGAGGTGAAGAATGATGAATATAGTACATGTTTTTCATCCTAAAAATTTCAAGGAGGAGGAGGGATGTGACTCAGGAGGCTTCTTTGATAAGTATTAGAAAATATTTAGAAGTAATTTGGGGATTTTCCATGTAAAACGTCTCTTTGCTTTTAAAAATATAGGAAAGGGATCTGGAAAATAGGACTTTTCCATCCATCACAGTCTCTGCCACACATATTTCATACCCTTGTACTGATGATTCAGTCCTTCTCCTACCCATTTCTTTATCAATGCAGCATTTCCAAAGTGTTAACAAGAAAAAACTTCATGATCCTTAAAGCCCACATATCACAAAGAACACCAAAGTTCACTACATTATTAAGGTCAATATGTTCCACGTGTAGATAAGACCTGAACTATTGTTCCTGTAACAATTAAGCATATAACCTGAAAAAGATCATTTGACTTTGTTCCATTTTTTAAATTAGGGTTCCCTGGATGAAAACAAACAAACAAACAAACAAAAAAAAAAAACCAAACCCAAAAAACGATAAAATGTGTAATTTGCTGGGGGGGGTTATGCCGAAAATGTTTTATGTTAGGTGAGACGTGCTCAGTGTTGGCTATAGCAGCATTTTCTTAACATCTGAAATACTTAGATACAGGATGTTTAATTTAATTAGTAAAAAGTCAGCACTTTTACAATTCAATACTTCAAATACTTCTTGTGGTTTTTGCTTGGGTTTTTTTGTATAATATGGAGACAATGTATCAGATTTTTAAAAGAGCTGATTTCAAAATTAAATGGAATGTTCTTTAGAGAATACTTCTATTTGTGGTGAAAAAATATCAAAGACTAGAAAATATTATCACTCGTTTAAGGCACCATCCCCAAAGTGCTTAGCTGCGTTTTACAACACGATCAAATATCATCCTTCCTAAACCACACTATAATTTCTAAAATACTCTTTCTTCAATGAAACTGAAGGAATTGACAAAGGCAGCTTTATTTGGTGCAGGTTGGATGTTTTCAAAACACACCACATTCATTGTCGGAAAAAATGAAAGCAGGAGGCAAAGCTGACCACAATTCTTAAACCAGATTATTTAAAATTCAACATGGTATTCTTATTTTATTAAAACCAGAGATGGCAAAACATACAAATGTATTTGCTCAGAGAACAGAATAAAGAAATAACGTTTTTTAAGAATACCTGTCTAAATTTCACAGGCTTTTTTCTCACACAGGAGAGAATGGTCAGTGTAACTATTCCCATTTGTTAGACAAGAACCCGCTACAGTGGGCTTTACAGCTTTGCTCAGAGTCACAAAGTGGGAAGAGCTGCATGCACTTCACAGACCGGTTGTGCTCAAGCCACCATATGCTTCCTTCTGTCAAGGTACTCTCCCCTTACTCCTCGCTTCAGCATCCAGAAACCCTCTCCCCTTGCCCTGTGACATTGCTTCCAAGCTTTTTCTACTGAATAATATTAATACAAGGTGGATGGAAAAGGGGGAATGTTTGTATTTACTTATAGCCTAAGTTTAGAAACCAAACTCTTGACGGCTAGGTCAAGGGACCCCTCTTCCAAGCTCCCCATAAAGCCAAAGGACAGAGAGGCAGAGAGAAAGGCGCAGCCCAAAGTCTGTTCAGAGCAGGGTGCTAACTGAAGTGCTCCAGCTGGTATTCTGGTAGTACCCATCTGCCTCCGAAAACCAATGTGCTTCCTATTGCAGGCTAACGCTGGGGTGATGCGAATAGGACCTATGCTACGTATTTATAAAGAATTTCTTTCTTAGCCTGTTTCTTGAAACATCTTTTTTTTTTTTCTCATATGAAAACAGAATATTTTGTCTAATTGCCATTTATAATAAAGATTTTTTTAGCTGGGAAATTTAAAAGACGATTGTAAGATACAGGTTTTCTTCTGTAAAGACCAAGGCAATGTATTACAGAAGCAGTAAGTAGAACTTGAACTCAGAGCCAACAAGAACTGTACTGTTTGTTGATTTGCCTTTTGGCTTCTAATCAAATTGAAATTGTTCTTTCAAAAGGGAGAGGCGAGCTACAGTGCATAGGCTAGGTAAAAGGGTTCAACAGGCCTGAAAAATGAGAAGGGCATGAATAGAGCAATTTCTATACATCCGTCCTGTAATATAAAACTATTGATGACCTCAACCCCTTTCAAAGAGCTTCCTCGGTGACGTGCAGTACAAGTAGTATCAAGAGGATCTAGTGCTGCATTGCTGCTTAACAGTCATGCTGTCTTGCTAGCATGTGGTCCTGCTTTTCACTCCTGGTGGTCTTGGCTTATCTGTTTTGAGCAACCTGCAGTTAGAGTCCGTCAGTCAACATACCTGTGAGGTCTACATAAAACAATCCATGAAAAATGCAGGATTATATTTCATGTATTTACTGGTTTCTAACTCGAGTTAGGGAAGGTAGCCAAGGAAATACTGTCTGAAGAAGTCTGGGCAGATCTGTAAGTTTGCTCTAAATGATTTGCAGGCTGCGATTTTGAAACGTGGTAGGTTTTTGAATGCAGATACAGTGGTACCTCTGGCACCCGGAAAATAGGCAACACTTCAGAAACTTTTTTCTTGAAGATTGGTGATCTGAAAGTGTACAGAATACAAATCTGAAGTCCCTATAAAGTAAATGGAAGTGTGGAATTACAATTTTGCTGATAAAACCAGAAGAGATTAGTCAATATTGTTTGACTTGAAAAACAACCACAAGATAATTTTCAGCAATTAATACCCTGAATACAAGAAGTACTTTCAATAGGAAAATTATTCCATGTAAGTATGAGTTTGCATCTCTAGTTGCCTCATTTGCACCTTGTAATGGATTATCTAGCATTATCTAGCATTATTACCCTCTGCTGGATAGCATGAAGGTAAGACCTGCTTGAGCATGCCATAAGCATTAAATGTGGCTGGTGTGCCCTATCAGCAATTCAATCAGACACACATGGAAGGAAGCAGGGCTTCAAAATTTCTATACTTGTTCTTCTAAATTCTCATTCAGGATTAATCAATTAATCAGGAGTTCGTTCTGGAACAAATCCTGGTTCATTCTTGTTTGTTTTGTTTTGTTTTTAAAAAAAGGCTCACGGTTTTAAATAAATGGATCTCTGTTCCCTATTCATGTCTTCAGTTTTAAATCACGGGTATAATCCATCCGTCAGTGCAGTAATAATCACCTCAGGACTTTTTGCACAGAGAGTTTGCAGATCTGATCCCCACTGGTGTACAGGCCCTCAGTGTTCAGCCGATCAAACTGATAGTAAACAATTTAATATTGGGGGATGGGGGGATTTTCTCATATTTCCAATTAGCCATTTTGTAGAAAATATTCAGTGGTGTGATAATGAACGATCCATTACTCCAGGTACTTCATATGCCCTGTGTGAACAGAAAGCCAAGAACCCAGCAGGGCTGTGGGGGGGGAAAGAGGCAGGCACATTCCTGTAGGCTCTTATCCACGATCATTGTGAAAGGTCTCAAGCCATGAAGTTCTTGCCAGTTACTTCCCTGGGACTCTTTCCCACAGCTGATACAGAAGTTTTTTCATTATATTCATTCTGAATATAATTTTATATGTGATTTGGTAGGAGAGAAGCCACTCAGACAGAAAGATCTTTTCAACGGTGACCTTGGAATAAAACCCTGCATTGATTTGTACAAGTTTTATGAGTGACAGACCAGAAGGATAACATGCCTTTCTGAACAAAAATTCTGAATCCCAATAACTGCTTTTCAACAATTTCCCAGGCTATACGAAGCTGTAGAACAAATAAATCCAACTTTTTTTTTTTTTTTTCATTACCTCAATTCTTAGTCTCAGAATTGCTAAATACATTACCTGGGTAGCATTGAAAATGCAGAACAGATAGCTGAAAACAAGACTTGTTCCTTCATGACTTATTAACATGAAGTAGCCTATTGTCCAGGTGATTCCGAGCACTACCACTATAGAGATAGTGCCTATTATCCTTTTCGTGAATGAATCCTTTTTATTCCTAGAAACAAACACACACAAGTTATTAATTCTTTCCATATACCATTTAATAACCTTTTGAGCTTTAAACTTTCTATTTATTCAGGACTATATTTCAAAGATATGTTATTCAGCTGAGTTGAGAACATACACCTCCCTACATTTGTTTGACATGTCATCCAGAGAAGAAATCCAAAAAAAGAAATCTCACCAAGTTTATCAGAATCATTTGTGTTTGGAGTATGTAGCTTAGATGTATCTTCCTGTAACAAAAAAGTGAGGTCTACCTCACTAATTGAAAGTTAGCATGTTAGCTATTATGAGCTTTTTAGAAAGCTTATAACTTCAATCCAAGTGTGCTTAATTTTCAATGTAAGAATAAGCTGCCAGGGAATTTTGGATATCCAGTTTCTCTCAAGCCTGAGGGAAGTCATATAAGGTACTTGGTTCCAACTGTGAAAATTGTCCATAAAAGGAATGAAGAAATGGTGCAGTTTTGTTGAACAGATCGGTTCTGTGGCATTAATAAAAAAGCAATCCCCTTTTCAATAATACAATGTACACTGCAGAGTTTGTGACATAAAGGCTGTGACAATACACAGAGTGCTGAGGTAAAACTGAGCAAGTAAATCTGCTTCAGAGCTGCTAGAGAACTGGCCTCGTGTTCAGAGGTGCTGAGAAATTTGTAATTCTTATTTGTCTGGACCCAGCTCTGCTCTCACTTATATGGATTTAAATTGGTGCCTAAAAAAGGGGGGCAAAAGCCTGAGAAGTGTTCACTGATATGTACTTGAACAAAGTCTGACCCATTGCAACAATGGAATTCATTTCCTGAGTGCTTTTAGAATGCATTTCTTTAAAACAAAAGATTTTGTCAAAAATCTGAGTTTATGGCAATAAAGTCTGAGCTGGTGACAGGACACCAAGGAATACATTTGCTGAAGGATCTGAGGACTTGTATGCCATCTCACCTTGTCAAATTCCCGTTCTTCTTCCATATCACGGAGACACAGATCTTGATGAAGACGATGATGTTAAACAGGAGTATGAGTGCTACTGGCAAGAGGAATGACCACAACATGGGCTTTTGCACGCTGAAATTCTGATTTTGATCCAGTGCTGCAAGCCAGCAGCTTTTAATATAAAGAGAGACCATTTAAAAAAATTCGTTAGACATGATTCAGAATACCAAAACAAAACAAAATGAATTAATACTCCACTTTTCATCCTGAAAGACCTCATAGGGCTCTCAAGGTCTTGTTAACCCGTCTCTGAAAGGCAACCATTCCTTGAGAACTAAGGGCTTTCAATCATGCTTCTCTTTCTCTGGGGAATGCAAAATGATTTATCAAACAAACTGCATAGACAAACTATAGACAAACAAACTATAATAAGGTGCAATATAGCTAATCAAATAGGTATCTGGTCACCATATGCAAGTTTATCTTTAGAGTATATATTATAGTAAAGAGTAACAGGGGAGAGCTAATGGAGAAAGGCTGAAACAAAAACGGGGAACTTCAGGATGACAGGGTTATCCTGCAATAATCTGTACCTCTGTTTATTCATTGCCAAATAATATCAAGTTAGCAGTCAACACTCCCTAAATGAGTACCATAAGATGGCCACCATGTGGAAGGACTTTTGTGTTGACATTTCCAAAAAGAAGTCTACCTTTCTTCTGTATCCGCTGCTACCACCAAGGTCCATTGTAAGCCTGAGAGCCTGTTTTGGTATGCGAGCACTCAAATACTGATACCAAAACCACAGGGTAAATAGGGATATCGTTATGCTGGCCACAAAGATTTTACATAAATGGGAGGATTAAGTTTAGGTGCTGAAATGCAGTTATGCACTCAAATGAAGGTCTTGAATTTCAGTTAGGTTAAGAGTGTCTACAGCTTCCATTTAAAGTCACAGGGGACCTCGCAGAGGATTCCAGGCAGATGTGGATCCAGTATCCTAAGGCCTTAGTAAGGAGAAACTGCAATTCCTTGTAGTGAATGTTTAGCTTGAGTGAAGAGTTTTGTTTTAAGTACTTAGATATACAAAATAGTATACCAACAATAAATCTAGAATTGCATTAATAATAAGCCATCACAAAAGGTGGGGGATAGCAAGTGTAATAATACATGAACTTACAATTCTTCCTGACGATAGTTTAAAGCTTTTCCTTCTCTGTAAGTAGCTCCAAGTGTTACTGCAACTACTACAGCAGGGATACCTAATTAATAGGAGAGACATTAGCATTTTATTGTTCAGTTGCATAGCCGTACCTCCCTTCCACACAAAAAGCTTCTTGTCTCCTAAAATCCATAGATTTTAAGAGCTCTGTTTCATCTGCCTTGCACTAAGCTAAGTGGGTTTTCCATAGCCTAGAGAAAAGGCAGGGCTGAGGGTTGTGAGCACTATTTTTCTGAGGACAACTCATGTCCATGACCTGCTGATTTTTGCCGTTAAAGAACTTCAACATGGCCTCCAGAGGCAATGCCAACGGTGACAGAGGAAACTCCTTCCTGTACTGTAACCCACTCCCTCTTGTCAGCAGTGAGAAACTAATTCCAGAAAATTCTGCACCAAGCACCATTACATTTCATAACAGCTTGATGCAGAGCGTCACTTTTGCACTCCAAAAACATGGCAGCGTGGGCTTGCTTCCTCAACACCTTGTTCACTTCGTGTCTTCCATCTCTCCTGCCTACCTGTTCGCTAAGCAGCATGTCTCGCGGGAAGGAGCCTCCCGTACAAGTGTTTATCTGGGAAATAAACTTGCTTCTTAAAGTCTGTTTGTCCTTCAGCCCTAATTGAGATCTTGCAGACTGCCAAGTATTTGGCATGCTCTCAAAGTTGATCTGAAAAGCAGTGAGTCAGAATCATGCTGTTTTGGACATGTGTAACTAGTCACAGGACACAGTGAAGAACCTCATGCTGTGCTGTCATGCGAATATACGTGGACCACAGTGATATGTAGCCAGGCAGCTTTTGCTGAACATTTTCTGGCTTGCACATGCAGTATAAATTCTAAAGGTTTTACAGGAATTGCCTCTACCTCCGCCCAAATGCAAAACGTGATAATGAAGCGATCAGTATCTGAAACCGCTTGGTGGATGCCATCAGAGACACAACACACCACACAAGCCAAATACACAACATGGAAAAGGCAGGTATTCCTGCACTGTATTAGAAGAGGTTCTTGAAGGAGGCTGAGATTTTTACTTTACCTAGTGGGCATCTGTCTGCATTCTTTAGTCCTCCAAGTAGTTCCCTTTCAGCTTGCAATGTTGCTGCTGGCTGCTGTACTGACTTAAGAATGTGCTCTTTGCT
The DNA here is from genome assembly GCA_013400035.1 of Rynchops niger. Taxonomy (NCBI): domain Eukaryota; kingdom Metazoa; phylum Chordata; class Aves; order Charadriiformes; family Laridae; genus Rynchops; species Rynchops niger. The sequence goes on along the minus strand of VXBH01002371.1, from coordinate 52,721 downwards.
TATTAATAAATAATACATAACAAATAATGTCAGTCACTCCTTGCTTTTGGATTTATGCAAGGCTCTGGCTGAGATCATGAGGAATCTCAGAGACATCTAAATGAAGAATTTGAGTCCATATATGCAATTACTGTATCCAAAAGATTTTTTTACTTAGTTGAGAGAAACAGGTTGTTGAATGCCTTGATTACTGTGAAATTTTCTCCTGCACAAAACAGACTTATGTTGCAAGTGAACAAGCTCTCAGTTTCAGTGCCGTATCAGGACAAGGAAAAGAAGCTCAGTTTATACCAGTAGTGTGAGCAGTAACAGGAGATTATTTATTAAATCACATTGTGCCACCCCAGAGAGATACTGGTTATAATTGCTCGCTACTGATCTCCTATCTTTACAACTCTCCCTGAATGTACTATGTACTGATACTTTGGTAAGAGTTGCCATATAGACGACTTTAAATCTTACCCCATCCAATTACTGACATGGTTATGAGGAAGTGGCCAGGCAGGGGCTTCATGGCTCGGAGCAGCAGTAAGTACAACTGGGCAGAATTGAGTGCCGTCCACATAAAGGTCGCCAACAAAAAATAGTGCAGTAGGGCAGCCACGGTCGTACACCAGGAGTCTGCGGGGGGATCTACCATGTCTGATGTGAGTAAGGTGTTACTGGCGGTATCATATTGCTGGTAGTAGCTGGTGGTATTGCTGCTGTGATTCCTGGCATTTTGGTTTTCAATTCCAGAGACGAAGATGATGTTAAAAATGAGCATGGAGAAACAGAGACTCACTAACATCCACGTTACAGATGACTTTCGAGTTTTCCTGTTGTTAGGAATACATTTAGGAGAAAAAAGTAGGGCAAAATAAGAAAAATTGTAAATTATTTCCTCATTTCCACTGATATTAAAGGCAAGCTAGAGTGTGCAATCTTTAATACAGAGAGAAAACAAAGCAATAACTTGTTTGCAGAATTCTACACTGTCATTACTCTCAGACACCTTACCAAATCCATCAGTTTTGTCTGATTTCAACTAGAACAGAGAACACCCAGCACCTGTTAGGACTGGGCCTTTTCCAACACCAGTTGGGATGCATTTTCTTTTTTCCACTCTGCTCTTTTTGGAATCCTTTTCTTCAGTGTTAAGAGGTCAAATAGCATGAGATGAGTATTTCTAAGCACTCTTCAAGGTACAACAGAGTAAAAAACCTCCACTTCCAAACACTGTTTTATAAATGCATTTAAAAGGCAGAGTCTGGAAGCTCCTACAGTCGTAAATACATTGACCTTGATGGAATTGCTCCAAATCTACATTAGTGAAAGCAGGATGAGAAACATGCATTCATTTATGATAACTACAACTCTGCTGGCATGACTTTGCTCCTCGTTCAAGGGGGAATCACATGACACAATTAATCATGGGCACGTCCATCAAGGAAGTTTGCTGTAATTGTATTTGAATTAAGTGACTCGCAATAAAACTGTAGCACAAGCAGTGTGCATAACCTACATTGCTGTATAATCATGGTGCTTTGAAATCATTTGTTCTCTACAGGCATTTTATAAACAGAAGGCAATAGAGTATAGAAACTGCCAAATAGACATCGGAAAGCAGAGTAAAATTTAAATAGGCTAGCAAGAAGAGAACCTGAGGAACAACATGTATGCTTCTACATGAATGCTAGAAGTCTAAGCAATAAGCATAGACTGAAGTGACTAGCCTTAAATGAAGACACCAATATAACAGGCATATTGGTAACTGTCTAGAAGAAAGATAACTGATAAGACATTGTAATACCAGGGTACAGGGCATACAGGAAAATAAACAGGAGGTCATGCTGGTGGTGGAATACTGTTATACATTTTTAAGTGTGAGTAATGAACTGGGCACCTCAATGTGTAGCATGGACTAGTGTAGCTATAATACAGCGCGGGGTCTGTGTTGCCAACTGACTGGCCAACAGAGACGTCAGCAAGGCAGCAGGGGACATGAAACATGACAGAAATGGCAGACCACCCTTACCCTGTGTAGATGGGACAAATATCACCTTGTGACACTACCCGGACATTGAACATGGTGATAGGAGCCCATGGTAAAAGGATCAACCCTTGACTTGATCCTCAGTAGCATACACTGTCTTCTTTGTTATCCTGTAGCTGGTGAGCTGCCCTGTCAAAGCGATGGAAGGATTTTTCTTTTCAGCAGACATTCCCAGTGTTTCCTACAAAAGGCTTGGCCTTTTACCATACTGGGCTCTTCCATACTCTTGTTATATCATTTATTTTCAAAGCTCACATTTTTCAAGGTGGATTTATTGAATAATAATCATATCTATCTATCTCTCTCCTCACATTTAAAGATTTACATGAATGGGAAGGTTAAATTTTCATATAGGTGAGTGTCATGGCCGAGACTCTCATGTCTTCATTTTAACCAGTAAGCCACAGTTACTTCCCAAGCTAGCTACGTGATTAGCTCTTTTTTTTTTTAAAATATTATTTGCTGGTCAATAATATTGCAATATGTTCTAAACTGGCTACTCTCTTTGCTTTTCTCAAACTTTATACAGAGCAAAATATTGTAACTTAGCATAAAATACTTGCAGTTTTACATCTTCACTCTTACCTAGTGAGTATTTGAAACAAAATGGTAATGACCAGTCCAGCCATGGACAATCCAACACCAATGTAAGAAATATACTCCAAAGGCTTTGCATATTTATATTTGATCTGAAAGGCCTAGAAAACAAATTGTTATGAGAAGAGATAAAATTCTTTCTAAAATTTGGGTTTCTAGTTGCACATAAACCCAAAAATGTTTTAGTTAAGTTATGACTGTTGCTAGCCACTGTCAAAATTTTCAGTTCACACAAATTTATTCTGGGCCTCAAAGCTAGAGAAAAGTGTGAAGACCTCCAAAAAGAGGCATAACAATGTCAATCAAATATTTAGCAAAATAGCTGATTAAATTATTCATAGAAAAATGCAGGGTGACAGAGACTGGAGAAAGTAGCTTTAACTCTTCATGTTGGTGTGCATTCCGAATTTTGGCTTCTGAGGATAAGGTCTAAGGTAAGATGTTACAAAGAATTACAAATCAAAACCAGTCTTTGTTTGTATAGTGACAGTAAAGCAGCAAGTAAATATCTTCAGTGAAACAGAAAATACTGTTGTCCTTGCATAAAGGATGGGAATCCCCTCTAGAATATAGTCATTTTGTGCAATAAGGGCATGCGTATGATAAAGGGAAGTACAGAAAGAAGTAAATACTAAAGTATGGAAATGCTGTTCCATGAAGCCAGCGTAAAAAGAAACTCTAAAATCGTGGCACTGCTGAAGTCAGCGACTACAGACATGTGATTTTATCCAGGGTGTGTTTTGTTTAGAGAAGCTAAAACAAATACTGAAAGAATAACAAATGTCAGAGACAGAGAGTCATTCCTAAATAGTCTCGTTAGTACAAGAGGGCAATAGGTAAAACTCAATGGCAGCAGGCTTGATATTTAGAGCGATTGCTTTTTGTAAACAGATAGGCAAAGGAAGTAGTTAATGCTAAATACTTTATTTACCCAGCAGAAGGCAGTGCCAAAGCTAGCCCAGATCCCAAGCTACTCTGCTGTTCGTCTTGGGGCACTTTAGACATAACACTTTTTTAACAACCAGCTGCAGCAGCAGAGGTGCAGAGCTGGAGGCTACTACGGCTGACCAGGGGGGATGAACTGCGCCAGCCCTTCCCTGCTGCTGGGGTGCAGAGGCAGGTTGGGCACAGCCACAATTTCTGTCAGAGGAAAGCAGGACTGGCCAATGCATTTAGCTTTCCAGCAGCCTGGGGACAACTCGCACGCCCCCAGTTTGCCAGCTCTCCCACAGAACAGAAAAAAGTACGTGGGGACACCTTAAACCCGTATGCCTTCCAGCTCAGCCCTCTTATACCCTTACGTTGGCACTCTGGTCTTGCAGTTGAAAACAAACAAATTAAACAAACCCCAAACTCTTCCCCTTCAAGAAAGGACAATGCCCTACCATCAGGACAGCAAAATTAGTAGTGTGATTACACCTGCATTTCAAGAACAGGTCTCTTCTTTTCGCACAGCCGGCGGTGCTCCAGTCGTTGACAGCGTAGTCCCAAAAGACACAGGCATGATCACGCAGCTGCAGTTTGGATGTGTTGTACTATGGATTGGGATTGCAAGGAGAAAAAGTGGCTACAGAAACATAAACAGATACGCACCAGCAATCGGCATGCCCTGACAATTAACCTCTGAAAGGGGGGCTGACGGCTACTAAGGCATTTACGGGCTTTCCAGTAAACCTTATGAACAATATCAGTAATGGCATAATTTGACATTTTGAACTTTGTGTGCCTTTCTCAGTCAAGATTGCCAATGGAATTACCCATTTCTGTGAATTATTCAGGTAATTATGGAGCTGAATCCACACTGTAACAGGAAGCAAACAACGAGAAATGCCATGAATGCCCTCCCCTCCTGCAGCACAGCAGTCAATCCGCATGCAGTCATTTTCAGACAGCATACTTCTGCAGGCTACTGCAATTAGAACTGCTTTTTAAGAAGCAATGAGCAGCTTGAAGTGGAAATAAGTAGTGAAAGCAACTGTTCACAGTACTAGGTAGTTCAATTAAAAATGAGGAATAAAAGTAGGAGTAAAAAGAAACAATTATAAGTTTCTTTCGGTGATTTCCTTAGAAATGACACGTTTCCCAGATCACTTAACTGTATGGGTCCATGATTAGGGGACTGGAACACCTCTCTTACGAAGAAAGGCTGAGGGACTTGGGTCTTTTCAGTCTGAAAAAAAATGACTGAGGGGGGACCTTATCAATGCTTATAAATAGTTAAAGGGTGGGTGTCGGGAGGATGGGGCCAGGCTCTTTTCAGTGGTGCCCAGTGACAGGACAAGGGGTAAGGGGCATAAACTTGAGCATAGGAAGTTCCATCTAAACATGAGGAGGAACTTCTTTACTTTGAGGGTGGCAGAGCACTGGAACAGGCTGCCCAGAGAGGTGGTGGAGTCTCCGTCTCTGAAGACATTCAAAACCCGCCTGGACGCGTTCCTGTGCAACCTTCTCCAGGTGACCTTGCTCTGGCAGGGGGATTGGACTAGATGATCTCCAGAGGTCCCTTCCAACCCTACCGTTCTGTGATTCTGTGATTCTGTGGTGATGATTGCTAATCTATCATAGATGTGTATTTGAGCTTAAAACATTTGTTAAATATTGGAAGAAGAAGCCAACTGGTTTTCTGGAGAAACCATGCTGAATATGAGTACACATTATCTACAGATTCAGTTGTTTGGGCAAATGGGCACGCACATAGAGCATTTCCTGCAAGAAAGCAGTAACATCTGAAATCACTTCCTGGGGGAGGAAGCCAAAACAAAGCACACAATGACTTTAACTGGAAGCAGGAGTTAATATGAAAATGAACGCTCCCCACATTGGTGGGTGTATTGGACTATGCCAGTCATGTTCACTTTTTCTTGTTTTTGATAGTCTTATGGAAAGAAAATTTTGGTAGTCTTATGGAAAGAAAAATTTTTCTTTCCAGACAGGGACCTGGCTTTTTTCATTCTTGATTTAGGATGAATCTAACCTAGGAAAAATGCACTCTGGTATACCTATAACTTTTTATGGAAGGTAGTTTTGCTTGCCAACATCCTAGTTTAGCAGTACTGAGGCAGTAATACCAGGTGTTAAATACAAAAGTTGAAAAATGTTTTCTATGTCATGTTATCTAAATATCCTTCGCTTATGTTGCCTGTACATCCCACAAACTTTCTCAACTGTTTATTGCCAGAAATCAAGGCAGTATGCCAAAAAAACCCTGTCTGGTTGAGTCTCTTTCCCTAAGCCCTGAAGACAGGTAGTAGGGCAAGGGCAGCCTCTGGTTCAAACTGAACATGGCATTTCTTACGGAGGCTTACCTTGGGACTGAAGGCTATTTCAACATCGGTGACATTTCTATTATCAATGTTGCCAGAGACGATTTGCTTGGAGAAACTAGTGCGACTATGATAAATCCTTGACTGGAAGAGTTTGTCATTTTGATACAGGACAAAGCCAACTCTTCCATTGTCTGATGAACCTTCATGAGGCAAACAGCAAAGTAGTTATGGATAGCAGATATCAGAGAAGCCTTTGGAGAAGCCTACTCTATGCTGTTTCACACGTCCAGTATTTACAGCAGATTTTTTATTAGCTGTTTATTTAGAATCCAGCTAAGGAGTAGAGAAGATCTTCTCTTTCCATGAATCTCAAGAGAGTCAGCTTCAATTTTTGCTGAGTTGGAGTATGAAAATAATTTTTACCTTTCTTTTAATGTTGTTTCTGGGGAAAAATATAAAAACATCCTAAATCCCAATGTATACACACACTCTAAATGGCCAAGCTTTTAATAACACTAAATAAGAAATAGTAACACCAGGGACATTTACACTTAGAATGAAGTCAGGATAAAAAAGGTTGGCTGGACTTTTGCTTTCAGATCCAACTTTTGGACTCTGTTTCTTTTACACTCTTCTACCAAATTAGAGACATTTCATCTAAGTGATTTAAATCACCAGTCTTAATTGTTGCTTAAGTGAGGAAGCAAAAATCCTCGTTTGTATCATGTATTTTGTTCTTGATTTTATACTTTTTCTTTAAGATCAAGAGAGACTGATTTGATCTCTCAGATTTGATCATCAAGAGAGACCGATGTAACTGTATCTACAAAATGTCCTAATTGTGCATAATATTGATGAAATCTTTTTGTTTAAGACAAGCTGTACGTTCAGTCTAGCTCTCTTGAGGGAAGTGTTATGATATACAACCATTGTGATAAAGGCTTTAATTACATGATCACACTGGTTTTCAACTGGATTGTTGCCTGAAGCAGTGAACAGAAAGGACAGTGGCCAATTAATGACTTATTCAGTGTTTTTTGTAATTGTCATTGCTGGGTGTGTGGCGCTATCTGATTTATCTCTTTGAGTCTTTTCTAACCCTGCTGAGAGGATTGAATTACTCATTTCCCTGTGGGCTTGTATATGAACAGTCTTCAGCTTTATGATGTCTAAGCACTCCACAAGCTTCACCTTCATTACACTCTTGTGCTGTGTTGACTTAGTGTTACTGTCACTATACAGAGAGACTGAGCACAAGTCTGCTGTTTTCAGATGCTCAGTCTGAAACTCTTGCAATTTTTAGCATGTCATAGAAATGCACATGTTCAAAGCTCAACTGCCTCACACCCACCAGCTTCTGCAGCAAATGAAGCAGAGGAACTATAAGTTGGTTTTGTTCTGTTTTGTTTTGCTTTGTTTTCTCCTGGGTGACACTGATTTATCCTCCAAGCACTGTAGACTGTAAGTAATGAACATCTGGAAAAATCTTGTGTGACCATGCCACTAAAGACTACCCCAATATGTAGTTGTGAGGATGTGTATGTCCTGGCTGACACCTGACAGTAGTAGTAATTTTAGTTGAAATGATTGATGTCTTTGGATTTGAGGCAAGGTACATATGTACTAGCTCTCAATCTTGATGTGTGAAGAGGTATAGTCAGAGATTCAATACATTCTCAATTTTAGAAAATAAAACAAATGAAAAAGTCCTAAACACCAAAAGCATTCTGGCCATTACCTGTACATGTGCATTAATCTGTAAATTAAGATTATCCAGCTCATTTAACATGTGCATTTCTTGTACAAACTTATGGAATCAGCATGTATAAATATCAACATATAATTATTGATATTGGCTAAGGAGGGGGGCGTCCAAAGGAGATTTTTAGTAAATATTCATTCAAAATTTTCCAAGGTGCAGTTTTCAGTAGGAGAAAGAACTTACTGGTATTTATAATGTTGAACAGTATCTGAACTTCAGTACTGAGGTCACCAATAAGTCCATCGACATTTTCCTGTATTTCCAGTTTTGTGGATTGATAATATCCCGGTGCTGTAACTGCAAAAATTAGCAGTGGATGCATTAGGATTTATGATACATACCGCCTTGCCCAGGTAAATCCAACAACACACACAGACTTACCTCTCTGTGCTGAAAACAGAATTGTAGAGGAGCTTAATTTCAGTGGAGCAGACTGGACTGCAATGTTGGGCTGCGAGACATTGGCAGTGAAAGAGAATTCCTCCATTGTTTTCGTAAGGCTGCATTGAAATAATGAGTGGGAAAAAAGTTGCCATTATTTGTTAATATACGGCTATAGGTTCAGTTTCTGAGCTTCCTCTGTGATTCAGTTTTCCAGTGGGAACTGCTTCTCCTTCCCTATCCTCATCCTTTCTCCAAAGTAGAAAAATCCAGCCAAAATTGTTTATGTTGGCATAAATCTACTGAATCAAAGAACTTGCATGTTGGAGTTGAAGACTAAAAAAGTTTTGACTTGGGCATGAACCACTTTCACCCTGAAACAGAAGGGAAAATGCAGTTTACTACATCTAAAAAAAAAGGGAAAAGCTAAATTTACCTTGCTGTAACATTGACAAGATTATTGTTGTTGAATTCTGTTTCGTTGGCATCCAAGAGTTGACTCACTGTAGCCATGACTGCCACAGATGCCTGAGACAAGCAGAAAAAAAGGCAAATTCAAATGCAATTAACATAAATCACACACACACACACACACCCATGCTACATAATGGATAGGCAAAGTCAGAACACTTAATAATCATTGCTTGAAAGTACACACAGCAGAGTAAGCAAAGCACAGGATGCCATTTGCGAGAACACAACCTTTGTGCCAATGGGTTCATAAATACCACACTTTTATTAACTTAGACAGTAAGGTTTAAGTGACTAACTTACATCAAATGATGCTCGTGTAAGAAGATCAGATGTATGCAAGTCTAAACAGCTGATGAGAAACAAATTTACACTCAGATCACCCAGCAGTGATCCCACAAGTATGCACTCAAGGCCACTTAAATAACTCCGCTAAATGGCAAAGTGAAGGCGTTTGGTTGCAGTGGTATAAGAGGAAGGAGCGTGTTCCTTCTGCTGGTAGCAGGGGGACAGAATTGATATCCCAAATTTTAAGGCACAGAAGTCTTACTTTAGTCTTAATAAGTCTCACCTGGGAGTCTTCTGAAACATTTGGCTTTTTCAGAATCTGCATGGCGATGTTCGTGGCAACAGAGATGTTCTTTGTGGTCAGTTGGTCTGGCATGGAGGTGAGGATTTGAGTGTTACTTGCAATAGCTAAAACATTGCTAGAGTCCACAGTTTCAACCTGTTAGGAGAATGCCATTCAATGGAAGGAAAAGGAGAAAAGGAAAAAGAGTCATCACTTCCATAACATTCTCGCTAAAATCAAAACATACAAGTAGTTAGTGGTCTAAGTCATTTCTGTTCATGTCAAGTATGTGGTGTTTGCAGATTCTGCCTAGGGGATGATTTCATAGACTCCTGGAGTAGCCTGAGTTGGAAGGGAGCCCTGGAGGTCCCCTGGCCCAGCAGGGCTGACTGAGACCAGGCTGCTCAGGGGCTCTCTTTGAATATCCACAACCTCCCTCAAAAACCTGCTTATGTTTGACCAACCTCAAAGGCGAAAAATTATCTCTCATCTAATTGAAATTTCCCATGTTGCTACTTGTCTCCATTTCCACTGATCCTAAAACTGCACGCTTTGAAGAAGAGCCTGGCCCCATCATTCTCCACACCTCGCCATGAGGTGTCTGTAAACAACAGCAAGATCTCCTCTTTGTCTTGAGCCTATAAACTTCTGTACACCTTTCACTATTCTTTAAATAACCAGAGTGGGTTTTTTTGAAAGGCTATCAGAGGAACTTGAGAAATGTCATCCGGAATAATCGTGCTTCTCAACACAGTGCTCATGACTTACACCAAGAACATTATCCTCACTTCTGTACCTCGTATATAGCGTCAGCTTGGAATAAATGTAGAAAAAACAAAGAAAATATTCTGGTACTGGAGATACTAAGAATTGCTAGAAGCACTGGTTGGGTCCAGTTTGAGTTAGTTAGCACTTAATGGGTAGAGCATAAATGGCTATAGTATCTTAAGAGTCTAAATAAAAAAAAAGATGAGGCATTAGCTGTATATGAAGGTATAGCTAAGTAACAATAAGACTTAAAGAGATGGAAAATCTGCTAATCATCAGGAGAATTTCCTTTGTAGGAAATGGAGACCAACTAAACAGTGTATCAAATCATCCATCCCTTTTCTAATCCAGACAATGAACAGATTAAATGAATTGCTTCAATAACTGAATTGTTCTCAAATTGTTTATGTTGGGAAGCTATCAAAATCAAGATTAATTCAGTCATGCACCTCTGAGGTGTTTATAAAGCTTGGAATGGTAGGAAAGAAAGGTGACTGTGTTGCACAAGGAGGAAGGAAATTTTCACTTTTAATTGCTGGAGATGCTATTATTTGACTTGAAAACCTCTGCATATGCACCACGAACAAACAGTACATCGTGAACGCCTGTTTTCACTATTTGTACTTCTAACTCTTAGCATGACTTTGTATTCAGAGTAAGTATTTGTATTTAAAAGGAATGAAATCCTTTCAAACGTGGGCTCTGCATCGGTAGCATGACCACCTCCTCCTCCCAGTTCCTCGTGTTCCCCTTTGCACCCCGAGCTGCCCCGGGCTCACTAGATGGCAGCACGACATCACAACGCGTTACAAAACCCCAAATTACCAAAGGCAGCAGAATAACCTTACGTGGCAGCCTTAAGTTGTATCTTATTAGCATTAGAAATAGCTACTACTAATATTAGATATTGCTTTGGAGAAGGTTTGACGTTTGAACCATTTAGCAGAGGCTGTGTCCTGGGAAAACACAATCTTGATCTCAAGGGTTTCCCATCAAAGGATCCAGGCAGGCAAAGTGTTGGGTTGAACGTGCAAAAGTGCACGATGAAAGGGACTTCTGTTATTTAAAGGGACTGTAGCTAGTTTCTTTTTTTCTTTTTCTTTTTTTTTTAATTCAATTTGCAGTAACGATAAGGAAACGAAGCACAGAAGCAAAAGAAGGGAAGCAGTCACTGTCTGTAATGTGCTTAGTCATGTTCAGCTCTCTGTGTTTCGTAGATATGGCAGAGCTAAAAGCCTTAAAGCAAGGCTTAGGGGTTTAAGGATTTTATCAGGAAGAGTTTGTCATTCATACAAGAGAGTTTGAATTTGAATTCTTGAGGGACAGAAGTTCAGCTGACCACAGGACTGAATGGGAAGGCTTCACTCTTAATCCTTCCTAACGTGTCAGTGTCAGCATCACTTTATTCCCTCATGCCAGTATTCTCCAAGTCTCTTCTACTTTCGCAACAATTTGGTATCCTGGGTCAGCATCACCTCTACTTGGAGGTTTTTTGCTGTGAATTGGGAACCTGACTGAGGAAATTGCAGGCCAGTTAAGAAATCTGAAACAGGATGCTGTGTTCAGACTAAACCAAGCAAAATAATATAATCAGTTTTGGAAATTCATCCCATTTGCAAAGCAGGCACATGCTAAGAATGCCACTGAAAAAGGCTTTGTTTGTTCATTTTGCTTTCTGTAAAGGTTTAAGAAATGTAACACATACATATTACCTGCCTCCATTTCCTATCACTTTTTTTTCTTGGGATGATGCAGAACCTCAGACACTGTTTAAATAGTAATTTAAGTTACCTGCGATGCTAGGGACTCCAGATTTTCATTACAATTCAGAATTTTGGGGGGCTCTAAAGTAGGAATTTTCCCTTCTCTGAAGCACATCCGGATTGCTATTGAAGTGTTACCTGTAATTTTGTAAAAGCAGAAAGATACGCAGTTAGTACAGAAGCACTCACTCACATGCACATGACCTCATTGGTAATTAAAACTGTACTGTGGGTGTGATGCCCTATCCAGTGTTATTTTCTGTTTGCATGTCGAATGTTTGTCTTTCAGTTTTACAAGTGACCATTGATTATTTAATTTGTTATTGTTCTTTTTAGAACATGTGTTTTATACTCACATACACAATCTTGTCAGCGAGGCTGACATTATTGATGCCAAATTTGGATAGGTTTAGCTACGCTAGAGCTGCAGAAACACATCTGTTAAACAGGAGGCACAGGCATCATCCCTGAGCTATCAGAAAGACTTTTTACCATGTTCTGAAAAACGTAGTTCATATATCATTGAAAGAAATGCAAAGGGTACATGTAGTAGCCATGCAACACTTACTCCTCTACAAGGTCTCTGAAAGCTGAGACAATTCACAGAACCACAGTTGATGGAAAGCATCCTGAATCCTAATACTAAATATTAGGATATAACTAAATTATTTTTCTATCAGAAGACTGTTCAGGAGCAGATATTAACTGACACTCAGCCCAGTCCCAGACAGGCACAGGTACGACTGTGTGTGTGTACCTTAAATTCTCTGCATTGGAGGTAGAGAGCTGCATGGAAAGGTGTGTGCTCCTGCTGAGCTATGCTGTTCTGGCTTCAAACACCAACCTCTCATCTGGCCTAGTAATCCGACATTTTTCACAAACTGTACATTTACTTTTGGGAAGTAGGAGTGAAAACAAAGAAACACATACCATTCACAGTATCAGGTTCACATTTTTCTATGGAGTTGCCATATTTGCCCACTATAATCCGTCCAAAAGTAAGGTTTTTTATAATGCTTTCAGAAATGTTTGCTGTGTAAGTACTGGCTTCACAGAAATTAACTGCACAGAAGGAAAAAAAAATATATCCAGGTCAAATATTTTTAGTTCAAGGACTGACTTTAAAAAATAAAATAGTATTGAGACAATAGAAACTCATTGAATCATTTGCCCTGAAGGAAATTAAAGCATTTGGGTAAATATTGTCTAAAGCCAAGCTGTTAAGCTGCTACGAATTATATTTATGAAGTCTCTGAAACCCTAAAAGCCCATGCTTTTTGCCATCTCACCTATTTTCCCTGCCTTGGTCCTAGAAAATTTGTAAAAGATTATAAACCTTCACTTCCAGAGTCTTCTTACCCAGGCAGAAGCCAGATTTAGTAACTGAATGCCACAGAATACAGCAGGGAGCAAAAATACACATTCACTTCAAATGGGTTTGGACAATTAATGGGGGACGGTCCTTTGGTGACTCTGAACCATGATGGGTCGGATGCAGCTTCTGCAGATTAAGGAAGCCGCTGCCCTGCAGCCTGCTGGAAGGGGACGGGGTGGCCACCCCAAAACCCACACCTTGCCTAAGCACCTGGTACTGTCTAAAGCACCTGATACTGTCTAAAGGCAGGATGGTGTGCTCACTGGACCCGTGGCCTGAGCCAGTCCAGCAGCTTATTGCATTCTCCTGTCATACCACATCGCTATAACTTAACACAAATTTACCTTGCAACACTGCAAACACTTGGAAAAAATACTGCAGCAGACAGGCAGAAAATGTTTGCTTGGTCTTAGGACTTGCAACATGCAGGTTTTGCTAATTTTTACTAATTCAGACCACGTTTCAGCTGACTGTGTCCCACCAGCAGGACTGAGTCAAAGAAGCATACTTATGGTTGGGGTCCGGGGGGAGGCTCAGGGTGGGAGACCTGGAGTGTTCTCCATTTTCTGGCACAGGCTTCCTTGCCAAGTCCCATTAACTTTCTGTGGGTCTTGGGTTCTATAGGGTCTCAGTTCCCCATGACACTTGCCTTCTATAGAAATGGTTATGAACAAATAAGGATGCATGATTCTGCAGAGATTAGGTATGCATTATAGCACCACACCTGAACCTCACTTGCCGGGAGGTGATTAGCAGAGTGAGGTTTCTCAAAAATGTGAGATGGCAAGAACCTCTGGAGGACATCTAGGTGAAACAGAGGCTTCACATCCTCACTGGGAAACATGTTCCAGTGACACTGTTCCTCTCTAACCAAAACATTTCTCTTCATGCTCAATCTCAGCCTCTCAAACTGCAGTTTATGGCTGCTGCCCCTTGCTTTACCATCTGGTCCTACCAAGAAGAGTTTGGATTCAATGCTGTTTGCAACTCCCACAGTTTGCTGGAAGCTGCTATGAAGCTCTGCCGTCAGCCTCCTCTGCACCACACTGGACAAGCCCAGCTCCCTCAAATGCTCTCTGTAGGCCACCTACCCTACACCCCTCGCCATCCTCACCACAACCTGCTGGACACTCTCCAGTTTCTCCAAGTCTTTTTAGCCTGGGGTCCAGGGGGCAAAACTAAGCACGTATTTCGCAGTGGTGCCTCCCCAGTGTCAGGAAGGGGAGGGTAAAATTATACATCAACTCCTTCCACGTAGCACAGCTGCTCTGCCTTGTTTGCAATGAACACACGCTGTTGGCTCATATTGAACTTGGCCTCCACTGTCACTCCCATGTACTTTCCAGCAGGGATACTCCTCAGCCAGCAAGTTCCTGGTCTGTACCAATGTCCCTGGCACGGAGATCGGCACTTGTCCTCGTTGGACACTGTGAGGTTTCTGTTGGCATGGTCCTCAGGTTTCTCAAGGTTCTTCTGCATTGACGCTCTGCCATTAACTGTGTCAACAATACCTCCGCCCGGCCCCAGGTTTAGTATTGTCTGCAGATTTGCTGAGAGGACATGCTGTGTCATTTTTCAGGTCTTGATGAAGACACTAAATGATACTGGCCCTAGTATCTACCAGCAAGTTACTCCACTTTTACAATATTCCAATGGAGCCACTATTCCCTACCCCTTCAGTTTGGCTGTTGAGTTCATTGTCAACCCAGCTAACAGTTCACTCATCCAACCTGTACATCTTCACCAACCGTACAAGAATGCTCAGGGAGATGGTGTCAAAGGCGTTTCTAAAATCAAGGTATATTACATCTGTTTCTCTTCTCTTGTCTTCATACCCACTTATTTCATATAGAAGGCCGTCAGGTTGGTCAGACATTATTTGTCCTTTGTAAATCCATGCTGATTGTTCCTGATTGTCTTCTTGTCTTTCACATGCATGGAAATAGAATACAAGAGCATGCACTCCATAATACTCTAGGGTCCGAGGTAAGTCTGACTGCCTTATGGTTCCCCCAGTCCTCCTTTTAGCCTTTCTTAATGGTGGGCATAATGTTGGCCTTATTTTTCAGTTCTCCGTGGCCTCCCTTGATCACCATAGGTGACAGATAGCAGATCCACGTGACAATGGCCAGGTCTTTCAGCAGTCTTGAATGAATCCTGTCCGGACCCATGGATTTGAGTACTTTTGTGGTGAACCCACCTTCCTTCTAACAGATGAAAGCCAGGAATTAAGTTGCTACATTCAGGCATGAATACGTATGCATTCATGCACGAGTACCTATTGAAGCTTTATTTTTTATCTTTCTAGTTATTCAAGCCTTGATCTGAAAGTGTTTTGGGCTGTTTTTCATACTTATTTATACTATTTGGTTTTGGACTTACAAAAGAGAGTCCCTCTGAAATAAAATTGTTTGGTGCTTTTTCCCCCACCAATGCAAATCTCAAATTATTGCAAATATTTTGAGTTTGGTAGAGTTGTTCCAGAATTTTAAAAAAACCCAAACAAACCACAAGTAGGAAGAAAACCAGGCCCTTTGTTATGATCTGGAAGGAAAATAACCATGCCATAATGTACAAAAGGAGTGAAATATGAGCCAAGTGGAAATTTTCCATCACCATTGGAACAAAAGTAATTGGTTTGCAAAAGTTGTCTACCCTGTACGCCCTGCTCTCTCCTGCTGGCAATAAACCAGATCACCTTCCCTATACGCCCAACACCCAACTGCACATCCTTCCAGCTTCCCCAACACTTTTAGCACTATGTTCCCACATTCTTTATGCCCCATCATGCCTCAGGCACAGAACACCTCCGTGTTCTACATCCGTCTTTACATTCCCAATACATAAAATATACATCATTATTTTGTTAGCTGGTGGAGCACAGACAAATGTCATAGCTGGTTTAGAGCTATGCATCTTAGTGGCTAGACTGGATTGACTGGCCATGTGTCCCCCACCTCCTCTCTGCCAGCATAAGATGGGATGTATAAATGTTCCTCAGAAAAACTGAGTAAAATTCAGATTTTGTAAATGCAATAATGTCTGATAATATTTCAAGTTAATGATGCCTTTCCAAACATTCTTACCTCATGTATTTTAATAACTACAGTTATTAAAATCTATTCTTTAAGGCAATTCACAGCAAATCAAATACAGAATGCCAGAGGAGTGAACACAGGGGATTACAGAGTCATCATAATGGTTTATTTCTAATGCTGAAATCCCATCCATGATTATTTTATTTAAGCCAACTTCTCTGAAGCATTTTGCCCAAATGCTCCAATCCATCGCGAACCCATCCAATCTGTCATTGTCTGTTGGATGTTCTACCCATCCTGACATAAGAGAAATGACATGGGAGACCTGAAGTTTCCATCTGCCTAGGAGTCTTCACCAACAATATTTTCCTTGATGTCCTTCTGACCAAACATAGGAGTTCATTTGACAAAGGCGCAGCTGACACATGACGGTGTATCCGTGTGTCACACAGGCCACAGTGTGGGTGGTTGGCTTGGAAAGTGTGAGCTGGGGGGTCTTACCCGCTCTGGAGATACTGCTGTTCAGTGAGCCGGCACCCTGCCAGCATCGGCTGGGAGCACCAGCTCCAGTTATGGCAGTGCAGAGATGCCGTGCTGTGGCAGAGGGGACTGAAATGGGATTCCACCAGGCCAGTGCTATGCCAGGCATTGGAAATTTGACTCATCCAAAACCAGTGCCAGGGGCAGCAGGAGCTGAGGACAGGCGTTGTCCTTCAGGGTGCTGAGCTGATGGTGTCCCTTAAACTTTGGCAGATCCAGACATGGCCACTGAGGTCTGAATCAGAGTTTCAACTCACTGTGATCTTCAAACAGAGGAATTCAAACAAAGGCCAAATTGGCTAGAAACAGGCCACAGACAGTTGAAACCTGTAATGTCTTCCCCAGATATATTACTCATTTGAAAGAGCAGCAGAAGTGGGTGAAGGATGCAGCCTCACCTAGCAAAAAGAGCCACGTCACTGCTCACAGATCTGACCCTGCTCAGCAGGTCTTGGTGGGGCAGGTGGGGGACAGGCAAGATCAGGAGCCTCCCAGAGCAGAGACGTTCCCAGAAATGATGCCAACTGCCCATGGTGCCTGGCGTGTACTGACCTATCTCACAAAGAGATCCCACCCACTCCTCTGGGCACAGGCAGGCTCCATCCCGACAGATGCCGCCGTTGAGGCAGAAGCACGGAGGTGCCACGGGTTCTGCAGTGTCTGTGTAAATAAAGAATCAAGAGATACATATATTCATAAATATGTACGTAAAAGCACTTATGTATCTGTCTAATTTGATGAAGGGAAGAAACAAGCATGATTTATTTGAAGCTTCAGTTAAAAAATATTCAACTGAAAAAATACGTGTGACCCACAGTCTCTCCCAGGTACTCGGTCACTGGTCCCTCCTTACCCCTAAAACCTACAGCATGAATGTGAGGTCAAAGCTTTCAAAAATTAATCTGCATTCCCTCAATGAAGTAGGTGGAAACAGTTCTGTGCAGCTGCCGGAGGAGCAGGAGTGACGGTGTGGGCCTCCAGGCTGCCAAAAGCTCAAGCTGTTGAACCTGTGAAAAAAACGGATTACTTCTGCAGGATTTCACTGGAGCAAGAAGGCAAAACAGGGCCACAGATTCCCAGTGCTGGGGGACCCGGAACAGTAACAAGGACATGGATAGTCACACATCCAAGAATCAGACAGAGATACTCTGATTTAAGCCAGACCTTATAGGATAAAACAGACAAAAAACCCGTGCCTCAATCGCAGCCATAGCCTCTATCGAAAGTCCAGAACAGCTGCTGATTTTTATTCTGTTTTTTAGCAGAAATAGTGGGATTTTTTTGAAGTAGTTGTTGCACAGGCTGCCACAGCTTCAGGAAACAAATAAACACAGTATAAGGAATAGCAGAGAAACTGCAGATCTTAGAAATTTCGGAACACACCATGGTATTTGCTGTGTTCAGCAAGCTCTGAAAATGTTAAGGTTTCTTAAAAAAAGTGATTGGCAAATGTTGAATGACTAAGGGGTATTCTGCAGCAGAAATTGCAACAGGGAAGGGGCTGATGGACCTCGGGCTCTGAGAGATAGGTCCGAGACCTAGAGGATCTCCACGGACCACGACGTTGTCGCAGTTGATCTCACCCAGTCCCTAAGTGAAGGATGGAGTTGGAATCCCTTCCCATAAGGTACATGGTGGAAATTGTGCACCTGTGCACTGGGTGCTGTCTGTGCCTTGAAATTATGCAGAAGACTGGAGCCGGGGACTGCCAATTGATCTGACATTGTAGTGTCTGTGTTTTGAGATGCCGACAAATAAAGCCGAGCCAGAAAATTCAAAAGTAAAGAGTGCTGTTAGGAACACATGTGCTGTTGTGTATTTCTAATGTTCTCACTGAACTAAAAAGATTGCCTAATTTCTTACTCTTTAATGGGATTCATATAACTGGAAGATTATTGCAAACTATAGGGGATGTGCCACGTGGCAGTGGTAATTCTGTTCTTGGCACACATCGCTTGGCTCTTGCTCATGTTGTTGCTATTTAGCATTTGTGTTTCAGGCAGTCTCAGCTACATTACAGCCAGATGTTCTATTATGCGAGTGGAATAACATCTATGTGTCGCTAGGTAATGACTCTGCTGGCCACCAGCTTTTCAAATCATGTTGTCTCTCCACTGGAAATCTTACAGAAAGGAAAGGAAAACTCCTCCAGCAACTGAGATCTGAGTGGCCCAAGATAAGGAGCCATGGACAACGCCTGTATGTAGTGGAGTTGGGTGCCTGGTTGGGCAGCTGTCGCCCCATTGCCCAGCAGCGCTGGCTCACATGCCGGGCACATGCATGTGGCACATGGGGACATGGGGCAGAGGAGTGACACCGGGGCTCAGCCAACTGCTTTGGACTGGGAGCCTGAGGATGCAGAGACTGGGCTGCCTGCCAAAGAGCAGGGCAGGGGAGCAGCTGGGGCAAAAGGAGTGTAAGGAAAGGGAAAGGTGAAAAGATTAGGGCTGACGCTCCTTTGAAAGCAGTAAAACAGAAAAGCACAAAGCTGTGGGGTAAAAAGTCCAGCGTTTAGCCCTGGAGGTGCAGGCACAGCTGCCACACAGCCACCACGCAGCCCGTGTAGCAGGGAGCAGGTGCCAGCAAACGGCATCAGCCTTACCTTTGCCTTCCCGAGAAGAGTCCCTCTGCAACGACAACGTGACGCTTGTGGGATCTGTTAATGCTAGTCGAAACTGTGGCTCTGTTTAGTGCTTCCTTGTAACCTTTCTTAGACTACTGTTCAAGGTCTCAGGTACCGTTGTAAAGCTTTTTTTTTTTCCCCCCAGAGGGAAATCTCAGTCTTTCACAAATACAAATTCCTGAGCTGATTAATGTAGTCATGTCTACCCCACACACAGTAAAACTCATCAGGCTCCAGTAATTGTGGCATTGGCTTAAAATCATGGGGTTCTTCTGGTTTTATTTTAAGAGTCAGAAAACATCTTTTTTTTATTTGTCTTTGGCTTTTAAGTTTTGCAGACATGAATCACCTCAAGAATCCCATAGATTTTGACCGTATATATTTTTAAACTAAAACTAAAAGATTCTTGCATAATACTACATCATCATGAACTGATTTTTTAATCAAACATCGTGGGAACAGTTAATGCTAATACTTGCAGTTAAAGTTTGGATAAAGAAGAAACACTACAACTATGCACAACAAGCAATGTGCCAGATGGATGTGGAGGTATTCTCCATCCCCGAAGCAGCTGCAGTTTAAATCCAATTCCTAGCAGTATCTTTGCCTGCAGTTGTGTAAATCCTAAGCATAAGCAGAGGTATCCCCAAGCTGCACGGAGAGTTAGCTCCCATCTCATCTGGATTAAGCTCCATCAGGTCAAACGCAGAGCCGAGCATATACTTATATTAGCAAAGGTAGATTATTACTGACATATGTTACATAATTGCTGTTTACTTATGTGCCGTTTCTTGGGCCGGGGTATGTTCCCTCTGTACAAACATCTAATAAATATCTTAAAGTAAATATAACATAATATATCCTCATGTGGACTTTTCCCTTGGCTTCTTGGTCTCCAATCATACCTGACTCCCTGCTGGACAAGCACCCAGGAGTATTTGATTCTTTCTATGAATTTTTGCATGTAGGTCGCTGAATAATTTTGTATCATGTCAACATAGCAAGCATTTTGCTGAGAGGAAACACTGACCACTTTTCTGCTCCAAGTTTGCACGCAGAAGTGCCTTAAGAGGGTGCATTGACCTGATTTTCAGGTATAGAATGCACAAACTAATAACTCCCATATTCTTTCAACAAATTCTTCTATAATGCAAGTTGTAATGAAAACATGAACAGGTGCTACACAGCATGTTTTGCTTATATGCATGCAAACAGATAAACATATACAAAGCCAAATATTTCCTCTTCAAAATATAATTTACTAGACTAGCTGAAGTTTTTTTTTGTCTTTTAAAAAATAAATCAGATTTCTACCAAAAGAGTGATAGAATTTCAAGACATTTCTCAAAGCTCTATCAGAGGAATCATGTACCGTGTAAACATGCTACAAGGAAAATACAACAGTGTTTGCCGTCCTATTCTGTTTTACGTCAGAATGCAAAGTTTGGGGTACTTCTTTAAACATCAGTGTAAGAAGAAAAGTGTTTCCACCTAAGAAGCGTACGGCATAGATGTAATAATGTTTATCAGCAATCCTGTTTAAATACTTAAGGAAAGGAAGAAGAACCCAATGAGCTCAAATAGAGCTCAAATGGGGCAGAATTATATTTCTTACCTTTCTCAAACCTGAGGACAAGCTGCCAAATACACAGTGCCCAAAGGGTCACGGTCACCACACAACAAGTAATTCCAACCACTATTCGTTCCCAGTGGAGTGAAGGCATGTTGTGGTGCAGACTTGTTTGCTCTGCTATAAAATGGTATTGTACATTCATAACCTTGTGATGGATAAACCATTAACTACTTGTCTACTGCTAGAACTTTAACCTTTTCTATTCCACTTAGGGAAAAAAAAGTTTTGGTGGAGAAGTAGCACACCATTATTTCTATCATTTTCCACCTGATAAAATATTTCATTTATCAAGGTGTTAAATGTCATGTCTTCTAATTGCTATAGAAAATGTCCCAGCTCAGACACCCAGCTACGTTTATATTGATAAGGGCTAAGGCCTGTTATATGAGTGCCCGGCACAGCGAACCTCTCTCCCTCCAAGCAAGGCATCCCCATACATACATATATATATATATATATATATATGTAGTCTCCTGGGAACTGACTCTAGTCCTTAAACTAGACCTGTATGTGGCCTGGAGGGGGGGTCACTGGCACAACTGGGAGTAAAAGATGTGTCTTCAGATTCCTGGGACATCTGATTCATCCAGAAAGGAATGGGGACAGGGGAAGAAAAAGAAAATGGGCAAAAGGCACAAGTAAAATGTGAACACCACCAGAACTGCCAAATGCAGCGTCTTCTTCTGCGTGCTAGCCTGTCTCTGTCTCCCACTGACAAATTAAAAGCTGAGATGAATACCACAGTCAAAATGAAGAGGCAAACAGGGCTATTTAAAGAACTAATTGGAACACTGTCATTTTTATCATCAACGATCAGTGGATGAATCCCCTGCGTGAGAGTAGGAACAGCACCTTGCTTTTACATAGTGAGGAAAGGAGGTTTGCAGAGCTTTTTTTGATTACTGAAGCACTTCCATCTCAACTTTAGAAACAGGGCTCAAAAAACTGATGTGATGTACAGAAATCCAGTCAAAAAAAAGGGCTCAGGTCTCTTGGGATGCAGCCCAATGGTCTGGCCCCTAGATACAACTGATACTGCTACTGATACCACTAGATACTACTGTTTAACACGTTACAGGCTATTGAGATGCTTTTCCCTCTTATCAAGAAAAAGCTGAGTAAGCTAAAGTACATCTGATCTGTACATGCTATCCTCTATACTGAGGAAAGCGCCTAAGGACATAGGAAAGATTGAGGCAATGCTGAAATAATTAAGATTACATTTACAAACGGGAGCTCCAGAATTGTTAATATGCTTCTTCAGACATCCAAATGTCTTAACAATCTGCTCGCAGAGGTTTTAGTTAAGGACAGGCTGTGCCACCACACCAGTGACTGGCACTGGGACAAACCTCCTGGCAGCACAGGGCTGGCCGCTGTCTGTCACGGGTATCTGTTTGGCTGGGGATCTGCCTGTCCACCTACCGTAGCTGTTGGGTTATGAGTGTGTCTTTCATCCTAGATCTTTCACTCTCCATGTTATTCTCGTTAGCATGGAACACAAAGAAGGGAAAAGGTCCTCTGTGCTGGGATCAGCACAGGAACAGGAGGAGGGTATGGGGACTGTGGCACATAGATGCTGGGCAAGACAGCCAGAGGGTGGGAGGAAACAGCCATCTCCCTGGCACAGAGGGGACATTTGAGCCTTTTAAATCAATAAAATACCAAACTACAAATACGCACCCCCCCTCACCTCCCAAAGGGGCTGGACAGGCACTGGCAGGCTTTCTTCATCAGAGGGGCAGAAATGGGGCAGGGCAGCAGAGGTGCCTCCTTTGCCCAGCGGGAGCAGCCGTGGGTGGAGTCTGGGTGTCACAGCTCCAGGGCTGGCACCCGTGTGCATCCCACCGCCCGGCCATCCCGTGGGCTAAGAAGCATTTGCGGAGTCGCCCAGGCAAGCCCTGATGGCCGCGTGGCCCAGCTGTCTCTCTGCTGTCAAACGGTGAACAACCGCCAACGCTCAGCTGGCGAGAAACATCTCCTCGCAAAGAATGCTTACTACCCTCGCATGCGTTAATTACTTTACAGCCTCTTGCCATAAGCAGTTAAATGTTTGCTTTTCTGGGGTTAAAAGGGCCAAGAGCTTAGAACTGGGTCTAAGAGACACACAAGAAGATGACCGTCCCTGCACAGGACTTGCACAGAGCCAAGCAGAACCAAGCGTGATTTGGACAGGCTGGATCTTCCAGATGGGGAAACTGAGTCACAGAATAGTTCAGCAACATTAGATAAGCTACATCCAATACAGCACCAAGTCTGAGGATTACAGTGTATTAAAAGCATACCCAGCTTCTGAATCACAGGTCTGGGTCTTTTGCTAGTAGAAATGTTGCTAGATGGTAGCAGGGACTTTGCATACTTGCAGAGATTTTTAAATGACAAAGTATGAAAGAAATAAGAATTATTTCTTGTGGTTACTGCCATTGCCCTTTCTGTTCAATGTAAATAACATCCCTGCTTCGTTCCTTTACGTCTAACATCTTAATGGACATCTTTCAGCAGCATGTTGTGTTTAGATGTGTAAAATACTGTGAGTCCAAAACCTTGGGTTGCAAGCCCAGGTTTGCAAATGGAAGACAGTTTGTCAACTGGGAAGTGGAAGTAGGATTGTAAGCAAAAAAGATTGGGAACTTCTAACTTCACAAACCTTAAAGAAAAATAAATGGCATAAGACACCAGATGACAAAATGAAAACAAATCAATAAATACATCCTAAAGGAGAGTACACTTTTATTTATGAAAATATTAAACAATGTTTATATGATAGAATAGTCAAACTGAAAGAAAACCTTTTAACTTGCAAATTTGTATGTGTGATGAAGCTCTGGGGAGACAAAACCGCTCTTGAGTGACCAGATATATTTCTTCTCCTTTCCTCCATTTCTTTTAAGACTTAATTAGAGCCAGATGTTTCTTATTTCCTTTCTTTTTTTGTTTTCAAGCCTGAATAAAGTGTGGTGCCAGCAGCAAACACCATCTTTGACATTTTTTTATGTGTCAACTGCATCTAGCTCAGTCGGAGTCACAAAACAGTAAAATTCCAGCAAAGAAGTGCAAGCTTTCACTCCTGCTGTCATTCCTGTCAGGAGCGGGAAATGGGCATTACTGCTCCTGGGGCTGCCGCACTGGAGCCATAAAAATCCCGGAATGTGTCTGAGAACCTTGTCCCTGGTAAATAACGCTGGAGGCAGACTGGAATGCCGTATACCATGAACGCAGCTTCCCCTCCCCTAGTCTTAGAGTGATGGGAGCAATTTCTAGTTGCTTAATTGCTATTCAGTTGTATAGATCTGCAGTCTGTTTTCCATTTCTTCTTTCTCCTCCTCAGGGAGGCAATGGCTGGTAACCACAGTACGTAGACATAACCATTTCTGCTCCAATTTCGTGCCCTTCTTGTGACATTGACCTCTTAGGTACCATCCCCTGTGGAATATTTTGTCATTAAATGGCAGTGGTCTATATGCAAGAGCTTTCTTTCTGAATCAAATTGCAAAGTATGCTGTAGTATTTAAAGTTATGTTTTTAAACTAATTTTAAAATGCATTTTCATTCTGAGTGTATAGAATACAGAAATCTGTGAACTGCCACCATTACGTAGCAAGGTGTTAGAAATTACTGTTCTGAAAAAGTCATCTGAGGACTAGTTATGCCTTAGGTGACAAATATTAGGCTTTTTACTCCCACATATTTTTTGAGCAAGCACATATTTTACCTAGAATAGCTTTTAAAGGCCAGTGCCCAGCAGTTTTCCAGTTGTCTATCTCCCTTTTAACAGATGTGCTGTTGTTGCGCAGTCCTTGGGAGTCAAGCTTCCTTCCACTACTGCACATGCTGAAGGGCTTTTTGGGTAAAAAACTATTCTGTTTTCTTCCAGTGACTTCTGTACCAGTAACTCCTACACCAACTGCTGCAGTTCAGAGGAACTGAGCCATGTGGGAGGAGTGCGTTAAGGTACCAGATACACCAAAGTTTTCTAGTGCCTCAGTTTTAAGGATGAATGAACCTGTCAGATTTAAAATCCTTGCTGCCAAATTTATTCTTAGTTCAAGCTAGATTTAGATGCAAGGGAAAAAAGGTGTGTTGTGGTTTTGGCCAAATTGGCCAATGGCCAGCGACAGATGCTCTCCCCCCACCTCTCAGACACAGAGAGGAGGAGGAGAGATAAAGAGATTTACAAGTTTAGAAGAAGCTAAACTACTTTAATGAAACATTAATAATAAAATAAAAAGGAAATAATAAAATAGATAAAATGTATATAAAACCATATCAAGCTCCCAGGANTGCCTACCATTCCTTGGCACTAACTGTAAATATTGGTCTTATCACTCTGAGAACGAACCGTTTTCAGCACAATATGCTGTTAATTTCAGAGAGTTAGAAGAGGCCTAGCTAAGAAGCAAAATTACTGAACAGAAAGTTGGTTCTGTTTTACCTCAAACCAGGACAAGGTGCTTATTTACAGAATACAGAAAAAAATATCACAGTTATTAAGCTTTACACAGACTTAGCTAGTGTAAATGAGAGAAAGCCACATTTAACCCATTTATCCTCATGGTAAAACCTTAATGGGTTCCTTGCCTCCTGTCAGATAAGCTCCTCACCTTACACATGTGCGTGCCTTTATCGACGGTGCCAAAGGAGTAGACCCTCTACAGCACAACCATTCCACATTACAGGCATTTTCGGACTTAAGCTTTGTCCCAGGGCTGCAGATGCCCATAGTGCTTAGAGCACACGAGGTGCTGGAGAGCACCACTGAATTTGGTTTCTCGTGAAGGGACTCCAGCTCCCACTCTCTGACTCTTCTCCATGGTACAAACCTTGGCGCTGAAGTTAGGACAAGTGGGTGCAGTCCAAAGTGCTTTCTTGATCCAGACTGAAATGCTAGAGTGAGTGCACCCGGCAGAGTGGTCGGGGACCCAGGAACTGCAGGACCAGCCTTGCCTTTAAGCTGCCAGCTCGGAGATGCCCTTTTTTCCCCAGTACATTCTGTTGTCTGGTTGTCCAGGCGGTGGTGTCAGTCTGCTTTCCTTTGGGCTACTGATTCCTCACAACATTGAGTGAGCTCTCTTGGGCTCAGGCAACCCCACCCCTAGACCAGGCTCCCCATACCGTGCATGCCTGCCTCCCTCCGTGCCTCCCCCCAACACCAATGCAACCGTGAGGTCTTGTGTCATCCCCACAGGTGGAAATACTTTCCCACTGTGAGCCAAGCTTCTGCCACACACGGGAGTTGGTCTGTCTTACACCGAGTCAATGCCAAAATGCACATTTTACACGATTGCCCAAGTGGGATGGGGCATGCAGCCTGTCACCAGCCTTTCTTTGAGGTCAACCATGAGAGTAAGCAGCCACGCTGGCGATGTGGTTGAAGAGAGCTGACCCCAGCCCCAACCCCAGGGGATATGGTGACATTGGCACATAGGATTTTCTAATGCAAACAGGTTGATTACCTAACTGGTTTATTTAAAGCTACTTCTACATTTTTATAGTTTCTGACTGGTAGTTTTCAGAAGTCTTATGCAACTCTCTCAGATTTGTGAGGAACCAGATGAAATGGGAAATTAGGAAGTGCTGACTTTCTCTCCCTTACGTGGTCCTGGAAAAATTTAGAAGTTTTCTTATGTACGGGTAAGTGCATCACACCTGAAGTTCTCCATCATTCACAAAAAAACACTCTCAGTCAAATATGTAGCAAAGTAGTATCAAATTCATGGAATGATGAAAGCAAGCCATGGGACTGTAATCTTCAATGAATAATCAATTTATCCCAACATTGCAGTCTGAGAGTGGCCAAAATTATTTGCTACTTTTTGTCAGCTATGGTCCCTAGTTTTAATTTTAGAAACTGGTGGAAAATATGCAGAAGACAAAATCTGTATTTGCCAACATTTTTTCAAGTATACAGTTTTTTTCTTTCAGAATGCATTTTCATTTTACAGCAGAAAAAGGGGTCTGTGTTTTTCTTTAAAAGAGAAAGGGAACCAAGTCAAATAAAATCCTAAATGTTTTTATTATTAAGCTTGCCAAAACCAGAAAGAACCTGTTCTTGGAGTTCTGCTTACTTGGCTTGCTGGCTCCTCCATCACATGTGACACAGGAGACCAGATCCAAATCTGGGATCTCCTTTTTCCGTAGCATTTGACTTTTGTGGATCTGTAAAGCCACCTTGAAGACCTTAGAAAGGGTTGTTTTCACCTGTGTTGTAAATGACAATTAGAGAGTAGAATCAAGGGAAGTTGACAAGGTAGCACTGACCTTTCCTGAATTCCAGTGCGACTCATTCAAATGTCTGGGTGGGCTATGAGAGTAACGTGTCTATCCCACCTCATTGTGCCCCATAAATGGTTATATTTTTCCCCCTGAAAACATGACAGACATCTTATATGAATAAATCCATTTTATTTAAATAAAATTACAGGCATATCTTGTCTATTATAAACTACCATATAGTTTTTCAAAGGCACCAATATTTAACAATAATTTAAATTTTCTTGAGAGCAGCTACCTTTTTCTGAGTGGTGTTTGTAAACTTGTCAGACTTCCTTCCATTCATTCAACTCAAGCAAAATCTGTTGCTCGTGACATGCTGAAGGTTGTACCTTTTTCATCGTAATAGGTACCTTACTGTTCCTGGGCATCTCTTTTGAACAATGCTTGAGAGGAACGGGTCAGGTGTTCTGCATTGCAAAAAGCCACCCTGAAACACGTGTTTCTTTCTTTTGTGGCACCAAAAATACATCAGGCACGAAACCCTACTGTGACACTCACTCTGCTTGTACTATAAGTATTAAACATTAAATCCAAGAGACTACTGTTTCTTTGAGGCTTCAGGATCTGTTTCTCCTTGCATTTCTTCAAGCTTAATAATGCAATGCCACCCTCTCTTATGCGAAGAGAGTTTTTGCAAGAAGCCTGCCCTACAGTTCTGTGTAACAGACTGCATTAGCCTCCAGGTTGGGCTTCTTTAAAGGCGTCTTTGCTAAGTACGGTTGCACCAAAACCAGCAGATGTGTCTGATGGGCTTATTTGTCCAGTTCTCTGATCATTTACGGGAGATTCACAGCAGAGAGACAGAGGAAGACAGAGGTGATACCTCTCAGCAGTCTGTGTCCTGCTCAGGTTTTCTCCCACGAAAACACACAGACCTAAAGCCACCAGGCTGAGGTGGTCACAGGAGGAACTGCGGCAGGCAGCCGCTCTTCTGGCCATCATGTTCAAGTACTGGCACATTTTGTTTCTGAAAAGGCGATTTTTTTTCCAAAAGGAGAGTTTGCTAAGCACCCTACCCATTCACAGCTCACTCAGGTTATTGAATCCCACTTCGTCGACTTATTTTGGCTTATCATGACGGACTGTTGTAATAATCCCCAAGTTCTTTTTGATACATAGCCATCATCCTGCTGCTCAGCACTACGGAAGCTTTATACGCCAACCATGCTAACAGGAAAAAAAATCTGCCCTTTAAAAAAATCCCACCAATTTAAAGATAAGAGTGATGTGGTACAATGAAGGTAAGATTATAGCTGGGTGTAATGACACGTTGTGTTTGGCCAATGTATCCCTGCTGCAATTAACAGGCAAGCTCCTCAACAAAACTGTGGATCTTCCTTCTGGCTTATGCCAACAGAAAATCTGATTTTAATGGAACCACAGTAATGAAACTCAAGTCTTAGATTTGCAGAGAAGAGTAAATATCAATTAATTCAGAGTTGACAGTGAGACCACTGCAAAGCTGATTCACAGAGCTACAAAAATGCCATACCGACACCTAACTTACAAGAATGTCCTGAGACAGACTTCATTAAAATTTGCCAAAATCTCCAAGGCCCTTCAGAGAAAGGCAATGAAGAAGGGCAAACAATTATTAAGAACAGTGGTGATCTTTGGCTGTGCATCTGCAGTTTCCTGTTTTACATTTCTAAACATAAAAATTTTGTCTGTGAGCCAACTATTCTTGCTTTCCAAAGTAGATTCATCTGGATAATCTGACACCTGGTTACAAGTGTCACTTCATGATACTCGGCAAAGATCTAAAATAATTTTTAAAACTTGCCAACTGAAGTCTTCTAAGAAGATACATCAAAGCTCAGCCAGTTTATCATGCTTCTCTTCCTGCTTATGTTATCCCTTTAGTTTAGAGATACAGCACCATAATATTTGTACAGTATTAAATATAATTTATCAAGAAAAGCAGTGAAGAAACTTGCATTGTTCCTGCCTATGAGAAGCAAAATACTTTCTGAAGACCTCCTTCAGAATAAAGGACCTCACTGATTTTGGAAAGGCATTGATAAGCCTGGTGGTCTAAAATTCAGCATTAACAGTATGTGCAGCTAAGGAAGGTCCTTCTTGAAAATGAGAAGGTAAAAGATGGGTCCTGAAAATGAAGTGATTGTGTATGTTGCACTGAAGGTGAAACTTCTTTAGGAAAAGCCTTGAAATCTTTTTTTTTCTGAGTCCTGGAATCCCTTTGAGCTACAAACTATTTTATTATTTTATTGCCTATCTTTTTAAGCAATCAGTTTACTGCAATTAATAATTTCATGCTACTGATTTTTCTGGTTCACACTGAAAAACATCTAGGGGAAACACGAAAGTAGAGGGACCAGATCCTACAGCTCTCATTCATTTGCCAGACTGCGGCTCTGCATTCCCTTAGGAGGATCTGAAAATATTCATATAAAAGAAGGAACACATTTCTGCAGCACCAAACCCGACGCGCTGGGACTATTTAAACATAATTTGTTGTCCTGCATTAGAATGTTTCCAAAAATAATTAGCAAATACTATTTTAGGTGTTCTAAAGGGAAAGGCTGTTTTCCAGAATGATCACCTTACCACTGACAGATTTGTAAATGGGCGCCTGGCCACCAGCACGCATCCTGGGCTCAGTCCTCTGGAAAGCAGAGCGCACATGCAGTGGCACAGCAAGTGCTCCCTCCTGCCCAGCTGCCCATGCAAGTCTTTTGAAAGATGCATTAGAGCCAGAGCGATGCTTCAAAAATCCGCCCCACAGGGGCAGTGAGCTTACATCAACATAATTTTCTGATGCTTTTTGCCACCTATCAGTTATTTCCCTTTTGGTGAGGTTGGAGCGCATCCCAAGCAACAGTGAGCGCCGGGGAGGGCGCTCTGTTTCTCACTGCGTCAGGACTTCACTTTTAGTGGAGAAAATAAATACAATTGACAAAAAAAAAAAAATTAAGTCACTCACTGTTATGGGTAGCTGGGCATGGAGCTACTATGAAGGCAACATCTGCCCTCCCACAGCTCACCTTGCAGCACTACACAGGCTGCCAGTGCTTGCAGGGGTGACACAGGTAAAAGGATGCAAATCATCCTTCCCGCAGATCAGCATATCCTGCTCCTGACCCAGGTGCTGGGTCCAGTCATATGTCTGCTACTGAACCTTGTTGAAACACCACCAAATTCCACCGAAAGGAAGGAAGTAACTTTGGGAAAGAAACTGGCCCTGTGGTCAGGCGCTGCCCACTGGACATGCCTTGGCCTTTCTGGAAAAGAAGTTGCTCCATTCGCTGAGGGAAAGCAGAGTAAGTTCATTGCCTTTCAAAGTCAAAGAGGTAGGACTATCTAGGCATGAGAATGAATAACTGCAGTGGCTTTTGATCATCATACATCTCTTCAGTCCTCATACCAAGCTTGGTGGTGTCTCTGCAGGAGTGGACACACCATACGCTCTTCAAGGAAACGCTGAATGGGTTTGCAGTGAGTAGTTCTTTCCAGTTAACATCAAGTCACAAGCAGAGACACGGAAGTGTTGTACAAGACAGCTGCAAGACTGGTTTTATAATCTTATGTTCAAATATCTTATGATCATATAATTGTCTAGGTTGGAAGGGACCTTAAAGGTCATTGAGTCCTCCCATCTTGTTCTACTGTTTTCCAGGTCTGCAGTTATTTATGCATACTTACTTGCAGGGCAACAAACACCCTAAATATGGAAACTGAATAGTCTGTTCAGCAGCAGCTGGAAAACATTTTGCTTAGCTTTTAATGAGGCAAACACACAGACTTCATCATGCCACCTCATCCAGTCCAAGTCTGTCTAATACTTGTCCGGTTTTATTTGAAGCATGTGATAAGCAAGGTACTAGTGCATCCACCATAAATTGATACCAAACTTACCCTCTGCAAGTAAAGATGTAACTGTGTAGATGTAGACAGTACTTGGGGGATGATATTTGCATAGCAAGCTGTAGCGAAGAATGAATAAGATGGCAAACGAATCTAGAAATGAGGTATCAATTAGCCTAATGGTAGAGCGGGTAAACTAGTCATGCCGTATTCATACTAAATTTCATCTTCTGACTCCTGATCTCGTTCAGATGTTTTCAGTAATCCCATTTCCATGGACTGGGACTGTTTAACCTTTGAACGAACTGCCCTGGAAACAACAACAAAAAAGAGTTGTCAATAGTAACTCCAAGGCTCATCTGGCCATTTTTACATGGTAAAAAACTATTTAACTCTTGCATCTCATCGGGGAACGAGGATGATTGGTTTATGAAGACTTGAAGTGGGCCACTGTGGAAGACATCGTAAAGAGGAGATAGTGATTTCCAGCAGAATCTGGGCAGAATTTAACCCCAGGCCTTAATTGTAGATACCTGTATTTTAGCATGAGTGACCGCTATACAATGCGAACATGTACTGTGACATTACTATGTGCTGCCTTTAACAGTACCACCTGTATGCACTGCTTGTAAGAGCTTGTTCCTATGGACGCATCTAAGAGCATACACCTTAAGCAAACCTCAGTGTAAAGTCTAGAAAGTTCAATGTTGTGCAGGTACAAGACCAATAGCTGTGTTCACTTGGAAGAATACTATAAAGCTGTGAAGAAGAGTGAGTCTGGCCAACCTCCCCACGGATGGGAACTCTGCACAACGTGCCGCGATCAACCTGGAGGGGCTTGTCTGATGATGCCATTCCCAGCATCCAAAGGCATGGAAGATTGCTGTCACCTTCTCTACAGTTACCATCCTTTACATGACAAATGGCTTACCCAGCCTTGAGTGTCGGTACCTTTTGGACTGAAATCCAAAAAGACATGGCACCTCCTCGGCGCAGAGCAAGACTGCAAGAACTATATATGGCCAAAACAATATTAAATAGGGCTATTACGATGGTAGGGGTAAAGTGGGGTGTGAGAAGCATGTTTAGGACAGCGCAGGCAAAGGATTGGTAAGGTGCTGCAGGCAGAAAACGATCACACATGGCAGAATCAGGCTCATTTTTACAACCAAGTTAACTCTGCAGCTGGAATTTTGTCAGAATTAGCACTGGGCAGCGAGGAAATGGGCTAACTTTAGAAATTAGGGGATGAAACTGGCTAGCGAAAAAGGAATCCGGTCTAATCACAGGAAATTGCTAGCAATGAGACCTGTCCAATAATCTTCAAAGTTAAGTCATGAAGCCTGCTGACTAAGCCACTTGGAATTAGTAGAGATGAGGACTGGGAGAGAAGATATTGTAGGAAAAAAAGGCCTCTCCCCTCTCTAACTGTTTACGCACTTACAAATGTGGAAGATTATCAAAAAGAGCTCATTTTATGTGAAAAGCATTATACTGTCAGAGCTGTGCTTTATGAATGTTTTTGCCCTTCTAGTGAAGCAGAGAGTCATGTTGTCTTCATTGATTAGTAGTATCTATTCTTATTTTACCTTGCAAGACAATTACTTACTTTGTGGAAACATTTTGATTTGTCAGTGAAGCTTTTATAAAATAAAGCTCCTGCTAGACAAAATAGACAGGTCTCCAAATTTTTAGTGTTTCAAGTAACTTACCAGCTGACAATTGTGTAATTCACTGCTAGTATAAGAAAAGCAAAAGCGTAATGCCAGCAATAGCACATGGTCAGGAACATCATATTAGTATGGTCCGTCTGATTCCACTCCGGGCTCCCATTTGGAGGATAAAGCACAAAACCAATCTGAAATAAAATAAAAGATATTTAGCAAACATCATTTGATGTCTGTCCTATGCCGTATCATGTATCATGCTACCCGTGACAAGGCAGATATTTCATTTTCTTATAGTGCTGATTATTCCCTTGATTATTATTAAAAACAATTTTGCAGTCACACTCAGATGCGATGGATCATTTCACAGTTTTGTGCAGAAATGCCTCTGAAGATGCAGAGCCAGTCCCAGAGAGCCCCTGCTCTTGTCCAGCAAATCATGGAGCCGTCCCAACAAGTCCTGCAGCGATCACTGTAAGGAAAGGGGGCGATGCTCAGCCACGTATTGTCTGAACCACAAGCCCATCACCAACCAGCAAACCTGCCCGGCCATTTTGCGCTGACTCACTTCTTCCCAGCAGCGTCTGGGAATGTGTGACATGGTTCAGAAGATGAATAATAAATTAATAAATAAAGGCGAGCCATAAGTCTATTTCTTCTGGGTCATCCGGGGAACAGGTCGGGTTTTGAAATTACGTAAAAATGGAGCTTTCTCACCCAAGGCTATAAGTTCATGTGAAATACGTAGCTGATTTGTTTACTCAGAGCTGGGAAAGATCAAATCCAGATTAATGCATAATCTGGGAAACCAGTTAGCCCATGGCTACACAGGGGTCTGCCTTGACAAGCACCAGTCCTCTGTACGGCCCAATAGTCTTAAAAGTCACCGCTCGGCAGTTCAGCTGAGAATTTAGGATCTGGGAAGAGGAGGGGAGGAAGGAGGAGAGGAGAGAGTGCATTTTGCATTTCCATGCAGAGAATTCAATGAATGAGGGTGCTGATAATGCAGAAAGAAAATCCCTTCACCTTTCACAAATCTGTCACGCTGCAGCCAGTATGTGGTTTTCAGTCACACATACGGTTGAAGTCTGATGCGGTTGTGAAAAAAGCCACACTTAAGTATCTTGTATTTTTAGTTCTTCAATTTTTCGCTTTGAAACAAAAAACACATTGTCTCCAGAACTAAAGAAATAACTTGCTCTAAAATTAGACCAGGCAGACAACAAAGAATAAATGGTTGCATGTAATTCCTCTCTACGTCAAGCTTCTTAAATCACCAAAGAAGCAACAAAATAAACGACCAAATGCTGCAGCACCAGGTTCTTGAGTTCACTTATAGAAAAATACTGCCGTTTCAGAGGTCTGTTTTCTTGCCAGAGCAAGTATTTAAATATTTGATTTGGTGCTGTGTGTCCAGTTCTCCTAAGGAACAGCAAACGTTTTTATTAATCGTGTCTGGCCAGCGTATAAAAAAGGGAAGCCAGTCTAGACATGCCGGAAAGAAAAATCACTGGAGTGACCTCAGTTCTCCACTATAAGATGAAACACACATCAGCACCAGCCCTCCCATTTCTTTGTCACAAGATCGCAGCAATTCTTCAAATTCTCTCTCTTGTTTGACAGCAGAGAAAGGGTCACTATCAAATATCTATTAATTGGATAGAATCACAGGTAAGTAAAGGCATGGCAGCTACATTTTGAAGAGTCCTTTTGGGAGCCACATCCCTGAAATATAAACGTTTGGGCTCTTTCTTCCCGTGCTCAATTTCCCAAACACTGGAAAAGTGGGAGGCTTCACACCACTCAATCGCTTGATGTGGATTGTGAGCTCAGGTACTTTAACAAGCTAGGGTGCCAGTGTTGAAACGCTTTGTAGAAAATAGAAAGAGGCAGCCAACGTGAAAGATAATTTGTGCCTTTGTTCAATATATGCTCTTCGAGCGATGCCAAAGGGCGCTTTGCCTCACCAACCCAGTACACCGCTGGGCATTTACTCCCTGCTCCAGCAGCTGACAGTGGGGATGAGGACTGTCTTCACAAAGAACAGTATATACTGCTGGGCAATAAAATCACTGCCATTTGGCTGGAGAATTTTGAACAGGATGTTCCAGAGATCAGAGGGGATGTTCAGTCGCAAGGGAGAGCTCAACAAAGCCGCCTTAGCTTTTTTATTGATTCAAATAAAAGACACTAGAAGTAAAATGGGGCTTTGTCTGTAAAACAGATATGATAAATACTTTTATCTCTTTAATGGGACATTAAGAGTGCATTGTTTTCTATAAGTACTTTGAGGTCTGTGTTTAAAAGGCATGTTATATCACCAGGGAAACATCTGCAAAGGGGTAAAGATGAATTTTGGCAAAGGAAGAAATTCCTAAGGCAGAAAAGTGACCTACCTGCCAGAACCAGCTGCCTTGTAATATGCAGAGGCTTGTGCGGAGCATCTCTAGCACAATACTGCCACGGAAAAAAACTTCCAGAAATATGCAAACAGCAGCCCCGAAGATTGCGAATAGCAATAACTGATGAACATGAACATCCAGCATGGCTCTCCCATGAAGATGGTAGCAAAAGAGAAAACCTGGAATAAATAAAGTGATGAGTTTAAGATATTTTCTTTCCTTGTAATCTCCCTGCATCTGCTTTTAGAAAACAATGAACTTTTAGCATTTCTCTTTATGCCAATATTGCCTTCTCACTTGGACTGACAGTAATTTTTTAAGGCTGATGCCTACGTACTGTGGACTCTTGAGCTCAGGGCAGGAAATTGTATGGGAAGCTGCAGCTCTGCCACCTTTCGTTTAAAACACGTTAACAAAAAGTCTCATTCATCTGTCTCTGCAGTGTAACGAGAGGGATGCTATGAGATACACTGTGCATACAGGAAACATAAATTGAGTGTGTCTCCAGTGCAATTCCAGAATGTCGTTGATGTGCAGGTAAATGCACTGCCACTGTCAGCGTTGCATACCATGTCAGAACATACATTGAAGCACATGCCCAAGCTACTTAGTGCTTACCCAAAACATGATTTTGCTGCTATTTTCGTGGCATTTCTGTTGCTATCTGAGCCAGTTAGGAAAGCACAGGTACACCTCTACAGCATGGGATCATGCTCTGGGCTGCAGGGCAGACAAACCCTCAGGGTTTAAGGAGGGCCAAGACTGATCTTTTTTAAGCGTTTCAGGGAGTTAAACACCCAGGTCCCGTTAAGACTGGTTTGAGATTCCCAGCCCAAAGACTGATACCCCTCTGCAAGTTTCACGCACACCCCTGCAGGGAGAGGTAGACTGACCTTCAATAAACACTGCTAAGGAAAGCATCATCCTGTCCACGGCCACCGGCAACGCATTGGTCCCGTGAGCCACAATGTCAACCAACCCTGAAATGCCATAGAAGAGGTACATGGTGGCGTGTTGCCAGTTCATCAAGTGATCCCAGTGCTTTTCCTCGTAATTATACAACTTCAGATGAGGTCCATCGGGAACAAACTGCTCAGCCACCATTCCTGCACGTGAAATGAAAAGTATAGCTATTTGTCC
The DNA here is from genome assembly GCA_013400035.1 of Rynchops niger. Lineage (NCBI taxonomy): Eukaryota > Metazoa > Chordata > Aves > Charadriiformes > Laridae > Rynchops > Rynchops niger. The sequence continues at coordinate 16,591 of VXBH01002371.1, read as the reverse complement.
TGGTGCTTGAGGTATAGACTGATGGTAAATCTTTATACAAACAACAGAGGCAACACTATATCCCCACACAGCATAACACCAGTCAATCTGGGGTTTAGTCTGCCTGCCTGAGGATTGCTCTGAGTGATTGCTGTGTTTTGCTCCCTTCTGCTCGCGTCGGCTGCTCCCAATCAAGTTTTTAACATGTTGTACAAATTCAAGTGAAAATTCACAGAGCCCTCGAAGATATTAATTTTATATCCATTTTCAAGAAAACAGGCAATGGGTGGAGGAGAGGTGAAACATGTTGCTTTGCTGAGGGAAAGACCACCAAGTGAGCTCAAACATACGTTAAGCATCACATAATCTGGAGAGGAGAAAACCAGAGGAAACCAGGCTTCAGCTCCACTCCTGGTGGGACTATTTGCATCTTGCAGTTTCCAGCAGTGAAAATGGAGACAGCTATTCTGTGCTGCTTTGTTAAAAAAAAAACAATTGCTATTGTAGTAGTCCTCTGACTGAATTTTTCAGCTGCCTTTCCCAGTGGTTCAAACGTGAGTATAACACATGCTAAAGTCCCCAAAAGAAAGATTTACCATTTCAGTCCCCTGCAATATGCAGGATGGCAGAGTTCAGACTCTTAATTCAAAGGGGATTTTTCCTATAAAGCCATAAAAGGAAATCCCTCCACCGTGCAGAGTTATTAAAGGTCCCCTGAGAATCTATACCGAGTTAGTACTTGAATTGCTGCTCCACCGCCTCCCTTACCTTGGCCCCTCTGTGTCTTGTTAACTAGCTGCAGTATTCCAGCAAGGGGAAAGCTGCTTTTAGATATTTTACATAATCAATTAAGTTTGGGAAGGGTTTAAAATATATTATGGTTCTAAAATATTAATTATATTGTTTATAAAGGGTGGGCCAGCATCCTGCTGTAAAAGTAGATGTGCTGCACAGCAAATGCAGTGTTTTTCCACCTTTATTTCAAGTTTTCCTAACACAGGAACAGCAGGTTTTGCTCCTTTTGCTGCTTTTACTGTTTGTCCTTGCCAGGCTTTCTTGTCCACGTTTTTGACGGGAACTGAAATTACCATGAGTTAAAATAATACCTTTTTGTTTCAAGGTGAAAATAAAAACACTAGATTCACGTTTTAGCTGCCCAACTACCCCTAGACACTGACTGGGAGATTTGTAGGACAGATGTCCCCACTCGCACCTCAAAATGAACACTATTATTTAGGTTTTGGTCCTTCTATAAGGCATATCAAAGTGTATACTGTACACACACTTCAGTGCTGATGTATTTTAAGTGATACAACGTCCAGAGGGGAAGGAAAAGGAAGAACAAGATTTTGTCAGAGTCTGCCCCTTGATTAGAAAGCAGGCAACTCTGAGCATCTAAAGAAGAGTAGATAGGTAGAATCTGAAAATCTAAAAATACTAAAAATTGAGCTCCTTTTTGACTTGCAAGCCAAATATGCTGATCTCCTCAGGCCCTCTGTTATTTAGCTTACTTAATCTATAAAGGTAAATTGCTAACATACAGCCTGCTGGAATGTAAACAAGAACTAGACACTTCCAATCAGCTGCACAGCTCAATAAACCATCCCCGTGGGTTTCTACCCAGGCCAGTCCACAACAGGAGGAGAAATAGCCCCCCCTCTCTCTCCCTGTTGCAGGAGTCCTGCAGCAATAACATCTGGAGGTCAGTCTTTCTTTCTGAATATTTTCACTTTTGAATGGCACGATTGAAGGAGCATCTGCATTCACATATTTTATCAGTAACTCAGTGGAGACTACCGTCAGCTGGGATGGCTGGATTTGAAATAGAAAAGCAATGCTCCCCCAGCCTGGTGCTCCCAATCTGCATGTGAGATTTGCCTAAATACCTTATCTCCCTCCCTGAAGTAGTGAAAAGCATACAAACACTCAGATGGACCAGCCGTGAAGTAGTCAGGAGACCTTAAAGAAGCTCCAGAAGAGAGCTATGGATGGAAACCATGTCACAGTCACAGCTATGTAATTAACAGCAGTGGCACCACTAGTTCTTAGATTCATGGTGTTTAAAGGACAAAATACCAAACCACAATGAGATATGTTTTATCAGAGAACAAAATTTTTTTTAAAAAAGTGTTAAAAGACACAGCCTTTTTGTTGTCTGCTCCAAGTCCACCTTACTTACCAATCAGGGCAAAGACAGCTTTGATGATCCCCTCAACAAACTCCAGGCGCTGAAATCCTGCCCTGGAACCAAGGTAGCAAGCGTTCTTGTTTTTTCTACAGGCATACTTCAGTGGGTACTTCACTGACCACCACAAGCCAAAAAGAAGGAAAAAGCTTCCAGGGAGTGCGTGCCCTTTGAAATTGCCCATGGTTTTATGTTAGGCAATGCCTGAAGGTGAAACAAATGCAGATCAATTATGGGAATAGTAGGAAAATTCTGTGGGTTATATTTTTCAAGTATCCCCTTGCACAGATCAAAAGAGTGTCACTGAATTAAGTACTCATACTTAATTTAAAAATAAATCCGGGTAATTACCTTCCCTGGTGGTTCAAAACACCCAGCCAGTCTCCCCGCTTTCATAGCTTTGCAGAACAAGAGTAAGGGACCCAACTGCAAAGCTGAAATGCAGAGCTGGCAGTTGGCAAGTTAAGAGAAAAAAGCCATAGTACACTATGTCATACTGTTGAAGTTGTACCAGTAAAAGAGAGAACGTGAATATTCACAATTTGGTTCTTTCACCTTTAGAGAGGGTTTTATGTTTCTTTGCTGCACAAACAGAAATCAAGAGAATACCTGACTGAGGAGAAATGAATTTTATACAGATTCGATGGGTAACTCTTCATTAATAAACTGTAGTTTGTATTTCAATCCGGATGTCTCATTATGATTTACAAACATCAAGTCACGCTCAATAGGTGAATTATGCACCCACAACTAGAAATATATTATTAAGTACATCAAGTGCACTGAGCGATAAGGTTATTAGTTGGTCAGTGTTATACAGTCATTTAAAAGCAGTGCCATTAATAAAGCCTAGTAATTCTGGTCATCATCCCAACACTTAGGAGTTCCAATAGTTTCTTCATTAAAGTGACAGTTCTAACGTTAAATTGCAATTTTTCTTTAAGTTATTATAGACTGAGTTGTTGTGCATTGTGACCCAAAGGCATATTAAATCTTTGCACAGGCAATAATCAAGAGGTGCATTGGCAATCTGTACTTTCTGTTATTATCATTTCTGACTTAAAAATCCAGTCACCATACTACACTGGAGCCATCTGGTTATGAATAGAACATGGAGGCTCTGGTATATTTTTCTTTCCAGTAAGTATTTCCTATGGTCAGCTCCGCATAAGAAGTTTTAAACTGTGGCTTGTGGGCCATGGAGTACTTGCAGATGGTTCACGTAATGCTGTCTAGTCACGTAGCATGAGCCCTCTCTTATTTCTGGAGGCTAAACTCCACTGAAAGCATTAGTTGTTTTTTTTAAGAGAAACTTTTCCACATGTATAGGTCCTGAAGCTGCCGTAAAACTATTACCCAACAGCATGAGGAGAGGTGTCCTATATAGCCACAAGGAGAAGAAAATAAATACGACTGTTCATGCATAGCACGAGGCAGACTGTGATTTAAACAGGGATCCTGAAGAGGGTCCTGGCCCCCCTGCCTGTCCCCTCCTCTTCCAGAGCTGACCCTTAAAGTCCACCTGAGTTGGTGCCTGTGTGTTTTATTTGCGGGTGGGAAAGCACTGCTCACTCTCAAGCAGCCTACAGCACAGTTGGGGTCTCAGTGGTGCAGCTGGGGGGCTCAGACCCACAGGTTAGACCCAGCCCCCATGGTATGGCAGAAGAGGTTCCTCATTTCAGGACGTCTTTAGTTCAAAGAGTCTGACCAGCTTGTGCATCACTGCCAGCACTCACTGTGCCATCGTTTGCCTCCAAAAGGAGCTGCAGTTTTAGACAGTCACCTAAACTTTGCTTTAAACTTTGAAATACTTCTTCTGCTTTGAAAGCCTTAATTTCTGGTTCTTCTAAAACTTGCTGGCCTGAAAGACATTGCTGTCTTTTCCGACAGGTTGGGTTTTTTCCTTCTTTTAATGAAAGGAAGAGGGGAGCCGTGGGGAGTGGCCTTTCCTTGCCATGTATCTGATCTCACTGAACAGCATTCATTATAAAGACTTTATTCATTAGATATTTTATTATTCACCAGAGGTACATAGCACTCCAAATGGAAACATTTACCCTACATCCCACATCAAAGCGAGATACTGGATTAAAAAGGTAAATTAAATCTCTGAAAAGCCTCCCTCTAGGAGAGTACAGCTGCAGTAAGAGTCAAATGAAGAACAGTGTGTTAATGTCATTTGTAGCGCACGCTATACAAAACTCCAAAAGTTATTCTCACTCTGTAAATTCTCACCTGGTTTATCTGGAGCTCTAATCACTGCAGGATTTTTCTGCCCTAAATCTGGGTAATTCATCAAGACACTCTGTTTAAAACTACCTTTTGCTGGTCAAAACAAGGGGAAAAAGGAAAAGACCGATACAGCAGCTACTGCTGTGTATCCAACATAAACAACACAGAACCAGAAAAGCTTATTTTTTACTATAAGCAATACAATCATGTATTATTAGCTTTAGAGAGTGTAAACTTCAGTTTGAGTTCATCCAGAGCTGTTGGGAACTATTTGTAGGATTTCTCTAGAAAGAGACACATCAGATCTCCCAGCTAGTTGTTGTGGCAGACCTTTGGGGCACTGAATTTCAACACAGTTGGCTTCAGAAAGGAGTTATGTGAATTATTCTTTAAATCCTTAGTAAACTTGAAAACATCGTGACAGAGCTCGCCTTAAGCTGATTAAATGTCCCAATTCATTAATTTTCTCTTATCAGGCCTGAGAGTTTATTTTGGTGAGGCTAGAAGTCAACTGCCACCACCCACAGTTTTGATGTGACTGGGCAGTTCTGCCTACAAGTAACCCAGGTGATATCACATGGTTTGGAGGCACGGTTTGGAGTGTGAGGCAGGGGTGCAACGGGCGGTGAAAGGAGAGGGGGACAGGATGGCAGGCTGCTGCCTTTCCACACTGTGCTTTGGCATCCCCCTGCACAGCCCAGGACAAAGCAGGTCCTGCCAGCTCTTCTGCACGGCTTGGGACACGGCCAGTTTTGGTACCTCAGGTGCTATTTGTTGGATAAAGGTGGCATGAGCGGGTTATGAGAATACTTTGGCATCAAAACTTCCTGCTGACCACCACCTTCCCTAGAGCACATCATAGGCTGCAGATGTGAGTGGAGAAAATCCTGAGGCTGCCCCACAGCTGGGTGCCGTGAGGTCTGGGTTCAGCCATGTGGGGTCTGCCCACCCTCCCTCCACTGCTCCCCAGTCACACCAGGTGCTGCAGGCCTACCTGCAGCTGGTGACCTGCTTGCACGACCTCAACCCTGCCCAAATCCTGCTCCTAACCCTGCCAAGCAAAGCCAATGGTGATGGTGCCTACAAGAGGCATGCAAACAATCGGCGTCACCCAGCCACAGCCCTCACCACGGATGACTGCGTTTGGCTTTCCAGCAAGAAGACATTTCCCTGACCATTGCTGATGAAACCACCCCTATTACCTGCTGCGGGCACCACCCAGGATCCCTGCAGGCTCACTCAGCTTCTCATGTCTCCATCCTGAAACATCACCGCCCAGGACCCTTCCACCACCACCAGCCATGGGGCCACAGCAGCCAGGGCACCAACAGAGCACATTTTGGACTTGGGCAAAGCAAATTTTGGACCCTACCTGGGGGAAGTTCCCTGCCCACTAACCAGCAGGGCTGCCACCCCAAGGTGCGTGCCCAGGAACCAGCAGACAAGATGCACACTCCAGCACAGATTTGGGCTTTCCGCAGCAAGTATTCCTCAAAATCCCGCCCTCGGCAGGGTGTGGGGCACGCTAGGAGGGGATGCTGCTGTCAGGGTTCAAGGGTATCCACGGGCCTTAATTGCCCCAACCAGCCTCATCCAGGAAGCCCACCCTGGCACCCACACCTAGGGGGTCGGGTAGGAAAGGAGGGGAAGAGCAAAGGCAGGTTCCAAGTGAGCATTCAAGAAAAGGTATGCATTTTGGGGGGTATTAAAAGCTGCCTTTTCAGCCTGAAAATTATCTCACCCTGGCACAAGAATGAAAGGCAGGTAAGAAACAGACTTACATGACTGATTTAAACATCTTCTAACGTTTTCAAAGGGGATGTTTCACAACATTTACTGCTTTGATTTCTGGTCTTTTCAGGCTGCCTCAGTGGGGACTAAGGCAAGACTTGCAAGTGGTATGGAGAAAGTAGCTATACCACCCGGTTACTCAGACGGTTTCTCAATCGTCTCTTGAAGAACTAGGTTAGTTTCCCTTTTTTCCCCTTCTCCCTTTAAAAAAAAAAAAAAAGACAGGGGCTTAGGGAGAGTAACCTGTACTGGACGGGGACACAAGCGGTAGCCGAGCCAGCGAGCCCTGCAGCAGCCAGCTTCCCTTCCCTGCACGTTCTGCTGCCACAGCAGCATGCCTCGCAATTTCCTGTGTTTATCAAGCCCAGGGGGATGTTAAAGAGGACAGTCAACCAGAAACGTGTTTTGTTTTTGTTTTTTCCAGAAATGACACAAGTTATGAGGCCACAAACTCACTCTGCTGCAACGCATTCGTGTCTGCTACAGAGCCATAGGGTAACAGAAGTTAAAACCTAAAGATTAAACATGAGCAAAGTTACTGCAATGGTAAAACAGAAGTGTTATTTTTCTCCCATGTGCTAGATTAAGCAACAATGATGTGGAGTTTATAATATTTGATACAAAATGTTTTTTTGTCTCTAACAGCTGCAGGAATCGATCATGATGTCAGTGAGAATAATGCACCCAGACAAGAGGAGGAAATAACACATTTGTAGACACTTTCTAATCATTGCACAAGTTGTGGTCATACAGCTTTTACGGAAAAACTGGAATCCAGGAAAGTTCAATGCACCTAAGACAAAGAAAATCACAGGCAAGTCTACTTCACAACCAAAGTTTCCTACTTGCACTTAAAGATGTATTCACAATGCAAGTGCCTTTAAGCCTGCAGACATTAAATTGTAAACGGCACGGAGAGCCACAGTGATCTGAGAAACAATGTCTGCTGTAATTACTTTGTTCACTAAATGCAACGCTGATTTCATGTCACAACTAAAAGCATTTCGGCAACTACAGCCTCACGTTTTCAGATGAGATCACTGCTTTGATGTTAAGGAAATATGCAGTTGGCACCTATAGCTCCTTCAGAATTAAACTGGAACTAAGTACTATGTATCCCACTGAAAGCAGGACTCAAGACTTCTTGAAATACAAAAAAATTACAGTACAGCCTCAGGTCCAAAAAAAAGAGTTGGCATGAATAGGCATCTCTGAAGCCTGTAAGAGAAGAATTCACTCCTTAGTAAAATCTGCAGGCCTGCAAGACAGGGATGAAGAATAAAAACGCCACAGAGAGAACGATCAGAAATCTAGGTATTGGCTTTAGAAAGGAGGGACTCCAAGACACCAGTTCTCACAGTGCTGCTTTGGGGCCCACAACCTCAACTACTCTATTTTTTCAGAGCCTTCCATCTGTCAACAACTCCTCCTTCCCAGATACTTGTCCTACTCAGCCCTTCCAGTGCTCCTTGCTGTGTTTTTTCATCTCTCGTGACCCTCAGTTTTCTGTCTTGCTTTTCCCTTGCTCTGTGCATCTGCTAACTGTTTCTGCTCCCATATTGGAGCAGGCCATCTCTAGGGGTTATCCAGGGACAACAGATGCTCCATAATAATCTTACCATTGGCTCTTGACATCAGAGCAGCTGCTAGTCTGTGGATATGAAATTTTTAGTTCCCCCGGGCTGCCAATTTGGACCCTTTTATTCAGATCACCACAAATTCAAAAAACACATGCACAAAAAAATAAATTTTATAATTGTGTGGGATACATGAGTCATTTTTCCTATGAAAGATTCATAGTTTCTTTATTGGCCATAAAACCTGGTATTTCCTAGCATCGCCTGAAATAAAGGGTAAAATAGCATGGGTATGTGAGTAAACTATTGCAGGTATGAGAACGCTACCTCCTGTGGGAGTAGGTTTGGCTTCAGCCACCGCAGACACTTCCCTGCCTGCAGGATCCTGGCGGTAGCCGCTGCCTTCTGCAGGGTGACCTTCCAGCTGTCCCCTCTGCAGAGCAGCAGTTCCCTTCCCCGCAGAGGGTCACGGCAGACTGCTGCCCTCAAAGCCAGGTGCTGCCCGTGCACGGCTGCTCCCAACCCAGGGGGTGCAAGCAAGTTTTTGATTGTGTGCAGATTGTGCCAGACAGATGGCGTGGTGGAAGGATGTGCTGCGACATCCCACTGCTGTGCTGCGGCAGCTCCTCGCTGACATCCGAGCCTGGCTCCCTCTTCCAGTCCACCTGGCGCTGGGCTCAGATAGAGCTGTTATTGCTTCCTGATTTTAACTTGAATTGTGCCAGGTAGTGGAATTCCTATGTGCTCTCTCTTTTTAAAGTCAATTCCTCTCATTGCCTTTAAAACAGCCCAAGTCACTTCAGTGAACGACTTCTGCAGGACCTCAGGTATCCCTGAAGGCCCATGGTCAAGCAGAGGTAATACCACCAGTAAGAAGATTGTTCCCTGAGTATCCTACCAAAACCAGTTGCGTAGGGTATAATTCCTGGCCGCTCCTTGTAGTTCCAAGTACTCAACCTACATGTAGTAGCTCACCTGCATGTTCTCCACTTTCCTAATAGGAAAATGGGAGGAGGGAGTAAAAGTTTGTTATGTCAACTGATGATTTATTGCTCAAAGACCAGCTATGGAGAGGAAATGAAATAAAATATTATTTGGTTTCTGTTAGCATCACTCTTCTGGACCTCGCCTTACAGTGTCTTCGCAATACAGTCAGGGCTTCAGTGGAAGGATATAGTAAGACAGCAAAGCTGACAGGACCACTGGACCATGACCAATATTTGTAATGAATACTAATGACCACCTGGGCTGTGACAAATCCTGCATTTGACACTTACAGAGCACTTTACAGGCTGTTAGAAGTTGCTGCAATTGTTATTTGTGTTTCCAAATACTTGAAGACAAGGAGACATAACCAAAAATAAAGGGTGTTTACTGAGAAAATGTTTGAGTAGTCTAAAGTGCTATTTTCGGCCTGCAAGGAAGCCAGGTGTGAAAGAGAAAAGTGAGGAATTCTGTTCTTGGAGAGGGACAGATCTTCAGGCATGGAAGACAGGGCTTGCTGACCGCAATATGACTTCTAGTTCTTCGGTTGCAAGGGTTGTTCCCTTACTTTGGCTACCAGTGACTGTGCAGAAAAGGAATTTAGATTTCTCTTCATAATGTACAGTACCAGATACTGGGGTGACTGAGGCCTTCAAATGAGAAACTGGAATATTACCAAGAAGACCCTTTTCTAAAGAATCACCAAACACTAACAAAATATGGTAAGCAAAAGTGTCATGCTGTGCTGCGCATACTAGTAAGCTTTCATCTTAAGGATAGTCTCAAGTTAACAAAAATGGGAAGGGAGATCATCTCAACAAATGAAAGAGCATTAGGAAGTCCCTGTTGGTGTTCATAAGAAGGACTCGGTTTTCTTACCAAAAAATTACAAACCAGCCAATGATGTGATGCTCATAACAGCTCATACCTGGGCAACAAGCAGGTGACACCTATAAGAGATTAACTTCTCCCGTGCCCTGCAAGGGAAGAGACTGGAAACCAGGGGCATGTGTCCAGAATATTGCTTTCTAGTGGGGCACTGCTGCATTTTGCTGTCTCCTCCTGGTGAGATCCAGCCTCTTCCTCTTGAATCTCTGCTTTCTGAAGTTATTTGATTAAGTGATTCTTAACCTGCAGCCATCCTGTCTGTCTGTGGAGTACAGTTAGGTAGTGTGAGCCCTCAGGACTCTTAGATGGCAAACAAAGTGATTTAAAATAAGTGTTTAAATCTCATGGATTTGGATGCTGCAACCAATGATATCTGAGTGTTTAGGGCTTGCAACATTGCACTGTGGTAAGAAGGAAAAAACAAAGTCTAAAAAGCTTTCTTGTCGGTAATTTCCATAAAGCCATGCAACAGAGCAGAAGGTGGGATTTGCACCTAGACCTTTGCCTCGACTGACTTGCCTTTGTACCTGGAAGTTTTCTCTGCAAGTCTTGTCTGTTGAGATCATGGTGCTTGGTGTGCAGCTTGTCACAAGGGTGACCAAGCGCACCGCCTCTACCAACTATTGCTTGGGGGAAACACACTCTCAACAGCAGAAAGATGTGTGGGTCAGAAAAGAAAGAGAAACACTAATGAATAAATGGGAGCGTTGGCAAGGCAGTCTGTAACATTGATAATAGCTGGGAGGAACGGCTGGCTAAGCCCAGCTAGAAAAATCAAAATGCATCAGAGAAACAGGTGTAGTTCCTCTTTGTGGGACCAACTTGTAGTCACTAAATGGCAATCAGCTAGGGCTAATGCAACATTAGCAGAAATTAAGAATAATTAGCAGTCCTCCATAATGCAAGGCTACAGTAGCAGCAGCGTCAGTTCCTGCTGCCCCTCAGATGACAAAATTAATGGAGGGAGCAAGAGTAATGCTATGGAGTAGGAACTTTGTAATTCAGTCAGACCAGCAACCGCAGCAAGGGGCTGTACCCTCTTCAAAAACCACTGGCCTTACAGGTGCTACACTCTGTATCTTAGAAATGTCTCAAGTGCAAGGTCATGCAGAGCAAGAGTTTTAGGAATTTTGCTCAGATAGCATTAAAATGTTATAGCAGGCCCTGATTTAAGCATAAATGGATTAGAAGGGAACTTAGTCGCCTTTCTATCTTCTGGAGCCAAAAGGAGTGCCAGAACTCAAGGTCTGGCTCATGCTGCACAATGAGACAGGAGTGCCACAGCAAAGTGACCCTCTACTAAAAACTAACATGTTTCAAAAACAATGTTTAATTATTTATAATCCTTGGGTTTAGGAACTTTGCCTTGCTCATAGCTAGGAAGTGACAATCAAAATGACCGCTGCTGCCAACTGCAAGTGAGCGTGAGCATGTTTGGTGACATCTAAGAAACGGAGTGGGAGCCAACTGACTGAGGTTTGACACTGGGGAGTCTTGATTCATGCACGTCTTCGGACTGGAAAACAAGGGGCCTGTTTTTGTGCTGCTGCACTGGCCATTTGCAGTACTGCGTAAAATGATATTTCCAGGCAGATTTGGTGTCCAAAAGAAGAATAAACAGAGAGCAGTTTGCCTAAACACAGGCATAATTATTCAAGCCACAACTCAAGGTTCATTTGACTTTTCTGCCCCAGCAGTTATTTCTACCCACACTCTCCACATCTAAGAGAAATCTGTTTGGTTTACCCAACTCCATTTGTAAAGAGAAAAATACATGAAAAGCCCACATAAGCAACCCTGAAAAGCAGCAAAAGACATCTGAGCAAACTTCGGAAATGTAACTTCAAAGATGAACTTGCATCTAAAATGGATATTGAATACATTCCTTTTACTTGTTACGATTTATGGTACAACGTATGCCATAATTTAAAGAGGTCTACAATAACGTAAGGTGATGCAAAGTTATACATACTGGAGACACCGCAAGTTCTAGATATGTAAATGCATATTAATGATCATATATTCAGTTTAAAAATGAAGAAGCATAAATACTTTGCTTTGAAGTACTTCTATGTTTCAGTTCCTAAGCTCTGAAATTTCAGAAAGCCACTTACCGGACAGGTAATTAAATGTTTGATACCATGTCAAGTACTAAGCATTATTGGGAGAGAAGAATATGATTTATCACTGAAATATTGAGACAACACATTCAGGGACTGTAAGTGACTAACACTGGAAGTGTTTTTCCAAGGGTTATTCTATTTTGCAATAGAATAGAGAGGTTGGGAAAACCTAATTTTAGAGTTTCTCTCATACAGTAAGTAGACACAGCTACATTTAAAGTCTCATGATTTTTCCTGGAAATTCAAGTTTGAACTTACATCTCCATTTGAGGCATCTGAAGAAGACAGAGGAAAAAAATCGGGCAAGAAATTTAAAACTATGGTGGATGTTTTATTCCCATCCCTAACACTCAATCCCCCTTTCTTTAACGATCCGGAACCGCTGCTGCAAAAACTCTGGTACCTGCGGTAAGACGATCCGGATGCCTCCAAGGTCTACAGTCGCATTTTAACACCGGCAATCTTTTCAAAAGCTACTTCTGATTTAAAAGTCCCGTCCGCGATTTCTACCTCAGGAGTCCCCGTCCCCCTCCCCGCCGCAGTCCCATGGACCGAGTTAAAGCAAACATGGAGTAGCTGTTGTCCTTTCACTCGGGAATATNGTGAGGGGGGCGGGAGCGGGCGGTTTCCTGGCCGGGGAGGACCCAGGGCAGAGCCAAATAAAAGGGGGTCGGAGAAAGCGAGGTTTCGGCGGGATCCGGCGCTGCCCGGTGTCCGTCCTCCCCCCGGCTCCTGCCCCGCTTTCCAGGAAAAGCAGCCGGGATCCGGGGCTCACGGCCGGAGGTAGCGGCTCCCACTCGCCCGGGCAGGCTAAGAAAAGTAGACAAAGTGGAGCGACTTGCGGACACACAAACCCTCCTTTGATCGCTGCGTCTAACAGAGGCTTTTTTTTTTTTTTTTTTTTTGCCTTTTTGGTTTTTTTTTTCTCCTCCCGTGGTTTTTCTCCACGAAAATGAGCACCCGTGGCTGTAGACCCTGTAATTTTGCAGGAATGTATGGCAGAGCCCTGAATCCACGAGAAGTATGTCTAAAAATAAAATTGAAAGGATGAAGCCACGGTTTTATTTGCAAATGTCACACTGTAGTAAACAGTGTTAGTGACATTACCGAATCATTCACAGTATAGTGAAAAGCATTTTATACTGCACCACCTCTGTTATATTAGCCAGCAGAGAAGACCAGCAAAATCCTTAAATCTTACGTATGAAAAAAATCCTCCTTTGAGGTATTTGCCAGGAAGTTGTGATAATCAGGTTTTGAAGCTCTGTTTAAACTACACCAGAAACCTCCCTCACCCTTTCTCCCCCTGTCAGCATCAAGCTCTTGCGTTGCCAGCCTCCCCTGTGGCTGTTGGAATAGCCACGCCAAGGTGCACCTCTCCCCACTAGCTAGTCGTAACTGGAACTAAATTCTGAGAGTCCCCTAATTTAAGATTTTTGCTTTCCAGGATCCAGAAGCGTTTTGCTTTGAGAAATTTGTGGAGGAAATTAGCTCCATGTAAAGATTAAAAATTAGATCAACAGTGCATTTCTGTTTGACACTTTTTCGCCTTTGGTTACCTTCTCAGACAGCTCCATCCCTGCCTGTCTCTTTAGTATAAAGTGACACTTTCACTATCAGATAGATAGTACTCCAGCAAATACCCTTCAGCATCTGGCAAGCAGATGCCTTTGCAGGTTGGGTGATGTCATGAGTACAGAGAAAGAAAGCAATTAATATTTTCCAGAAGGACTACCTCTCTGTAAACAGTGTTTCAGAAATCCAGCCTCTGTGGCAGCTGCTCCTCTTTCATGGTCTGAGGGACTTCTTTTGCAATTTTTTTTTAGACAGCAGAATGCATCTCACGTAATGACATTAATTCCTACCTAATGGATATCCTTCTGTTGCACAAGAGTTTTCAGTTAGACTGAGCTAAATCAGTCAATGAAAGTGATAACTGTAATTGCCTCATCTATTTACCACTGGTTTGATGTGTTCGTCTTGGCAGCGGAGCAAAAATCACTTCCTGGGATTCCTCACTTCCATCCATACTTAAGATCACTTAAAAGTGATTCTAAGTAACGATTAGTGTCTCTGATGTCAAAAACTCCAATTAACATCCCGGAAACCCTGCAGGGATTCTGCACTTCTGCATTAAAGTAATCACAGAGAAGTGCGCGCATAGAATATTCTATAAAACTGTTAGGGACTACAGAAAAAACAAAGCATCCTTTGCAATTTTTTACCAAAGGTCAAGAAGAGTCCAACAGCACTAATCCATTCCACCAAGTTCAGACCCTCCTTCATTTTCAGCTTGTTCCTCTTACCTTATTCCAAAGTTAGGAAATTAATTCACTGTACCTGCTCTAAACTTAGGATACATGCCTGACACACAGGCAGGCAATGGAGCCCTCCTCTAGCTGGAGGAATAAAATATTTGCCCATCTCTGAAAGGGCTACGTGGGCTTCCCAAACTCTGGTTGGTCAAAGGAGACAAGAAATTGTATAACACTTGTCTTGCTTGCTGGGGCAATGTATCCTGAGAATTGATACAAACAATGGCAAATACCTTAAAGAAAATGTAACTGTGTAAAAATTAAGTAAAGTAAGTGGAAAAAACTTGTTCATATCATAGTGTGTTTCTTGCCTGTTCAAGATTGCTTTCTAAATACAATTGTAAGAGACAATTCAATTTACTAATAGATCCAGTTTATCAGTTTGTAACTAATATATTGGATCCATTCCACTTTTCTTCCTGCTTAACGTGTTCATCAGCAAAAGAACAATTGCCTTTAAATGCTGAATACTGTGGTAAGTGTTAGGTCTGTGCTATGAATGATTCTGGACCAACCACTCAATACTTGAATGGCATGGGTTTGATGTGATTAACATTGCTTTTGCTGTATGGTAAAATGACCGTATTGTATGGTAAAATGACCAGGTAATCATACCAGGTACCCTCTCTGGTATGGTAAATCCTATTCACTCAGTAGGAACAAGCTATGAAGTAACTGCAAGTAAAAACACTGTTTTCTAACACATTAAAACAAGAGTCTCTGAACAATACAGCCCGGCTGCGTCATTTGTGTCTGCCCATCTGAGAAACAAACTTGTAATTTCCGTATGCCCTACGTCCTCCTATTTTTGCCTGGAAAAGTTCCTTCACAATTGGGAATCCCTCCATTCTTGCTGGAGTCAAACTAAATAGCATCCACAAAGGTCATTAAGGAACACACTTTAAATAAATCTCCATTGGGCTTGTGTCCTTAAGATGCTTGCAAAGGAGACTTTTTTAATAGGCATTTGTTTGGTTGTTCACTGCTGATACTGAACATTGCACCTGAAGCAAGTCATAAAAACATTTCTTCATGGCTAAGCCTAAATGCTATGAGAGGAATTAGCAACTAGTGCTTGAGCGCTTTCCACAGAAGTTACCTGAACGACACATTACAAGGCCAAACATCTGTGGCTATGAGCCGCACAGGTCTATTATGTTGCATTTAATACTGCGCCTAGTTCTTTACTTTGTCAGAGTTACCGGGAATCAGGCACTTACATCAACCGTATCTCTGTACTTCACCATTTGCCCACAGTCACACATCCATGGCTTGATCCAAATACTCATCAGTATGTTACAGACAAATCAGAGGTATACATGGTTTAGGATTACTGTAACATCTGCAGTTTGGCCAAGAAGATGAGTGGTAGCACTTGGAGGCGCATGAGCCAGTTCCAGCCTAGTCACTTGGGGTAGCGGTACCTTTAGCAAACCCTGGAAGCAGACACTGCCATAACCCTGCTCTCCCAGTTGTTTCCACAGGGCTCTGACAGCTGCACTCTGCCTTTGGCCTTTGCTTCTCTTACCTTGGCTGCTTGCATTCATGCCAACCTGCCTCCTGTGGAGGCCACCTGGCCTCCAGCATGGTTATGGAGCAGAGATGTGCAAGATCGTGGCCCTGCACAGTCAGGGGATGAAGCTAACCATGGACCTCCTGAGCCTAGTCCAGTACAACAGGACACCCTCATGATGTGTGTCTGTATAAAACTGAAGTGACGTTTCTATCTGTTCCCTTGGATGCTTCAAGTCTAAGATGTGCTGTTTGCACATCTGTAGCACCACATCTAATTTATAGCTGATGAAACGTAGCATATAAGTGGAGCTGACACTGATAAAATAATGGATCTCCAGACAGAGCGCCCAGAAAGTTGAATAAATAATTCTGGCTTTGCAAAGTTTATTCAATAGTTGAAAAAAGAGCAAATACATACATTGGCTATGACTGGAGGACAAGCAAACATTGACATTCGGTTTTCAATACAACTTGTAACAAATAAAATAAATAAAATGTGAATTTCAATACAAAGACCCATCTTATGACAGTCCAATTTTTGGAGTGCTAGTAGAGATATTTTCTTTTGGATGGATTTAGAAGATACAGGTTTAGATCTGTAAAGTTTAAAAATGCTTGTAGGCCTAATTCTGGCATCAGTAAAAAATGTAGTTACATTACATATGGCATTTAAAAAATATGAATTTTTATAATTATTATGTTGTTGTTTTTGAAGTATCTTTCATTTTTTACAAATAGCCTGTGTAAGAAACTTTCAAGAAATGTATTTTTTTCAAGTTTGTATCTTTGCTGTGCATTAATCAGCAATTTTTCCAGCTGACTCCCAACATATAAAAATGTATCCCCCCCAATGAAAGTCTTTCATCTAGAAGAACATGCAAAGACAATCACCGAGAAAAACAGCTGAAAGAGCTCATCCTACCCTTACCTGCATTAAGAGAGGAACAGCAATGACTGCAGGTGCAATACCTGAAACAATTTACAATCACAGAATCACAGAAT
>VXBH01002370.1:136238-148641 GCA_013400035.1 Rynchops niger | reverse complement strand
CCTCCCTCCAGAAGTCCAAGGTGTGATTGAGGGAATTGACCTTTTTGTGGCAGTCTGTTTCAGAACACAGATCAGTGTTTGATGAAAAAAACCATAAAAGCTTAAATGATGAAGCTTTAGTCTACCGTAGATCTGGTGTCATACATAAAATGCTGGCTTATGTTGGGCCAAATGGTATTTCCCTGGCCTTGTCTTGTCCAGAGACAGTTTTCTGGATCTTTGTGGTTTGAAGTCTGCCATTGAGAGCACATTACTGTGAACAGAATTTATAGTATCTTCATACAGGTATTGCTGCTTAGAATAGCTGTGAAAATATCGTGTATACTGGGTATATTCCTAAAAATTTTTTAAATAGTTTACCCTTTTCTATCAGTTAAAGGTCTGATCTTGATTCCCTCTTCTTTATTCTTTTTCCCTTTTTAATATTACAATCTGTGAAACAATACATCAGGAAGGAAATTACTCTTGCAGAAGACTCTAAGAAACATGTCAGATGTATTATATGGAAACTGTCTGTTTATTTGGAGTTGAAACAAAATATTAGCATAAGAGAAAATGTGAGCACATCTTTGGTGTCTTTCATTTTCACCTTTGGAAGGCAAAAGCATTTCATGTTGTTGTTTACACTTTCTTTGTATCAAAACAAAATAAAAAAGTATTCTGACAATCTCCTAATAAAAATGTACGTGCTGGTTGTCAAAAGTTATTTGGGAGACCTATTCTGTACCTATTCAAATTCAGGGCATTTATGTTTTGAACATTATTGACATTGATTTGTAACATGTTAAAAGCAAAACATACTATATTTAAACTTAAATTATTCCAAACATATTCAGCTATTTTTAAAAAAAAAACATGTGAAATGAAGGGAGCATTTTACTTCCGAGCTATTATATCTTCTATGACTCTTTTCCCTTTAAGGAACATTTTCAAATCTAAATTTTAAAAGCCTCATGCTGGTGCATTATTCCAATGAAGTGCCACCTACTTAGTATTTTCTTCCTGTGTGACAGGTGACGACTGCTGAATACGTGAACTTTGGCAGAAGACAGAGCACAGGGAAAAAAAAAAAAAACGAAGTAATATTACATACATAGTGTCACAATACATACAATATCACAACTTCTGGAGAAAGAAAAGTTGTCGAAGTACAGTGTGAGAAGAGAGTGTAGAAGATAACAAAAGAGGTGAAGTCTGACAGACCTTCAAAAACAGGCTGCAGAAGAAGGGAAGATTAAAAACAAATGAGCACACACCAAAATGTCTAATCCCCAAAATCAGAATCTGGTCAAAAAGAGACAGGGACAGCAAAAATGTTCACAGATTGTAGTAAAGAAATTAATCCCAGAAGTGCTGGTCTCCTGGGATTCTCTTTTGGAGCGTAGTATCTGTTCTTTATTAGATGCACTTAACACTGCTTCTTCTCTCTAACACTTTGAGTGAGGAAATATCATATTAACTAAGGAAATGTATCAGGTGTCCTTTTGAAAGATCTTGCTTTCACTTGATCAGCTTCTGTAAACCACACACATTCAGTTTCTTACATCTCTGACAGGAAACTATTCTGGTTCATATAGAATTTTTAAGTGTGGATGTATTTTTTGTTGTTCATCTGTAGTTCACATATACTTCAGTTCTTAAGTGGCTTTGATATTAGACATATCTAGAAAATGGAAGAATGCTATACTAACTTGTGAAGTTTAAAAATGTATTTGTTTATCCCATTGAAATGAAATAAAAACTTCTTGAATATTTTTTACTGTATTATGCCAGATGCATCCACTGAAAATGGTAAATGTTGAGGTTTCTCCCTCCTTTTCCTCCAGAAAGAATTCCTTTCTGAAATTCATGAGTTTCCACCTTGGGATAAAGAAACATTTTGCATTGAAAACAGTATTGAAATTGAAAAAAATTTGTGGAGTGATTCTGCTTAGATGAACAAAGCATGTTTTTGATGAAAAAATATTTAGTAAAAAGTGCTCCACCTTCCCTTGTTGTCACAGTCAGCAATAAAATTTATAGTCCACTTGTATATCTAGTGCTCTTGACTTGCCATACATGGCAGTCTACAGGGAATATGTACTTCTCCTAGCTTCTGCTCTAACCCTAGCTAGAAGTTTCCTGCCAAATATTTATATATCTTTTAATCCTACTCCTCATTTTTTTTTGCTGGAGACGTTAGCAATATTCATGCAGAAATTTGACCAGTCTAAATCCATTAATGACTTATTCATCTTGTTAAAATAAAATGGGTTTGAGTTCACTTTGAAAGCTGATTGGGTTTTGGAGAAGAAACTCAGATTAACTTTGAATCTTAGTCTTATGAATCTGAAGATGTACTTGTTTTTTTTTGTATTTCACGCTGTGTTATACTAATACTAGTATTAATATAGGTTAGTACCAGTATATTAGTACAGGTATTAGTACCAGGTTATCCATCCATAACGTATCTACAGATGTAGTTTTATTTTGGTGTTGTTTGTATGATTCTGGGATGCAGGTAGCTTATTCTGTTGCACACTTTTGTCAGACAACTTTGTCTTTTATTGGTGTGTCCTGTCATTTTGAATACTTAAAGTCCTCCAAATATAATTCTACATCCATAAATTGTGGCCTCAGAAGTGTTATGACCGGTTTGGTTTCCAGTTCTTTGCTGCCCACTGTACGACGTTCACCAAGCTGCACATCAGGACTTTTACAGCCATTGATGGTTGCAGAGCACACATCAGGCAACGTATTTACTCACTTCATAAAAAGTAAAAGTTCCTCACATAGGCTGTGATGTATGCTAAGAGCTTATGTAGTTTCTAGGCAGTATGGTAAGCTCATGGGAAAAAAAATAAACTTCCCTGTGAATTACTACAGAAATTATGTGTGATTCAGGAAGTCCCTGAGAGTATTCAGAGAAGTATCACTCCGTAATTGCCCTGTGTTTGTTTTTCTGTAGGTATGTATTTTTGGCCACTCTTGTCGATATGATACTGTTCTAGAGGGATCTTTGGTCTCACTGCAGTCAGTCTTACTTCTCATATGGTTATGAGCAATGAAACATAAGAGACTTTCTGGACTTCAGATGCAGTCCTCTACAATTTCAGGTAACATGTTGACAACATTTTTTGCAATTTTTGCTCCCAGATCATGTTGCTTAGAGTTTTCCTCTTCTCAGGTTCCCACATATATTCCTTTGCAGGCACAGTGGGGGTGAATTCTGTGAATTGCTCTCACTTATGGCAGGTGTTGAGGTGCATGAAGTAATTTATTCTAGCTAAAATCAGAGATTTGAAAGGCAGTCCACAATACCTTTACTTGTGATTTAATTATGTCCTTCTCTCTCTTGCATGATCAGCTCTCCTCTCCTCTTATTTACCTCCTGCTAGTCACTTAAAACTAACTGTCTGATTTTAATTGCTTATGTTTTTACATTGAGCACAACTTTTATTCATGTATTCTCTACTACCCTCCACCATTGCTTCTAACTTTGGATTGGAGGTATAATTTTCAGCAGTTTTCAAGGTGCTGGAATTGGCACTAGAGAATGTGTTTTCTACTTCATACTCTGTAAATCTTCACTTATGCAATTCCTA
This sequence comes from Rynchops niger, assembly GCA_013400035.1. Lineage (NCBI taxonomy): Eukaryota > Metazoa > Chordata > Aves > Charadriiformes > Laridae > Rynchops > Rynchops niger. The sequence goes on along the minus strand of VXBH01002370.1, from coordinate 145,057 downwards.
TGTTCTCACCTTTGCTTTTATTTGCAGTCCCTNAAAAAAAAAAAAAGAAGACACTGACTAAACTTTTTCTCAGTAAGGGAAGCTGTGTAAAAAAGTGATAGACATGTGACACGTAACTCCCTTGAAAAGTAACTATGAAAATTTAAATGTTCCCTATGCTATGTTAATAAATCAATAATTTCCTTTACACTTACGTATACAGCTAATTTTACTTAAAAATTAGATACTTAAGTCACATACATAAAAATTACATTTTGTATACATTTTAAAACTGCTTTATGGTTTTAACTTTGTCCATTAAGCATCACTTTTCTGACATTTGCTCATTGATAATGGTAACACCAGCAGCAGACGTAATATATGACATTATAACTCTCTTAAGAAAAACCAGTATGTGAAATTCTGTGGAAATGTACCAGTAATGAGACCTCATTCAGGCTAGAAAAATACAGATATTACATTGTCAGCAATAATTCAGATAAGGGCCACATCAAAGCCTCTGGTTGCTAAAACCAGCAGTCTTTGAAAAACAACCTGGAAGAGTTTTAAATGTAAAAATAACACAAATTGGAGACTTAAGTCAAATATATGCTGGGAAATACATAAAATGAGTTTGACAATGTTGTCCTTTTGCAAAAAATCCTGCTAAAATTTAACAGGCACAAAATGAGTAAGACCTTACAGAAGCAGCATTAAAAGGTAGAGAGCAGAATATAAAGTAAAATATTTACTAAAACTCACACTAGATTTTTATACAAGAATACTAAGTTTGACTCACGGATTTTTCCATTTTCAAGCTGCTTTTATTTTCTTTCACTTCATTAGAAACCCTCCTTTGCTTTCATTTGCCTTTCAACATTTGCAAATGCATTTTCATTGTCAAAATAGAACTGTTCTGTGTATGGGTTAGCTGGTTAATTGCCAAATTAAGTGCTATTCTATGGACCGTTCATGATAGTTTGGATTCAAATCAATACTGTGTGCAGCTATTATTCATAAAACCATTTAAAAATGTACAGTTATATAAAGTGTTCTGCGCTATGTTTTTTTTAATATGTTCATACAAGCTAAATAGAATGAGCTAAGCGCATAGATGAAAGACTGAGAATAATAAAAAAAGATAACAACAGGAATGATCATGAAATAATTTTATAAACCATTCCATGTCACATAAAACATATATACTTTTAAGTCCTGCGAAAGAGTTACTTTTAAACAGAAAGCTTTGTCCATCTGTGTCCATTTTGGTTTACAGATTATAACTCAAGATATTTTAAGATTTATTTTATAAAGAGTTTGAAAATCAATCAAAGTTATTTAAGCATCCTAAGAAGTAGATATGGATTTGCCACCAAAATCTGGAAGCACAATCCATAATTCAAAATTTTATATATCAAACAATGTAAGTCTGATACCTTTGTGTTCTATATGGTGTTCCTTATCAGACAAAGTGTTCTGAGCTCAGTGCAAGTAATGAAGAATTTTGTACAGAAATTATGGATGTGAACATACTGGATACTTGTAAAGGTGTCTTATTTAACTATTTAACTTTGAAATAACAGGGAGTCTATCTTTTCAGTCTATTTGAACCATAAAAGTTTTTTGTTCAACATTTCCTTAATACTACCTTAGAAACATCTTGGCTATTTGGGGTTTGTTCTTGAAAATGACATAAACAAAAAGAAATATTGGTAAATTACTATTAAAACCAGTTATGTTTCTTATCTAAAATACAAAATTTGAAACAGAGTAGAAAGTGAGTCACTGGGTATGTCTATCTCAACTATAGTCATGGCTGGCATGATAAAACGGTACCAATGGAAATTAAATTAATCTGTTTTGGAAACCCTAACCTTCATAAACTTGAAAGGAAGGTTTCTTCTTTGATTTTGTTCATGCATTTGACATTCATTGAGTAGAAATAACATTTCTGTAATTAAAGTTCACGTATTTTTATCCTTTATCCCATCCTCTGTATCTCTACAATATCACATGTCATTATAGCAGGATGTCTGCTGAAGAAATCAGTCAGTTTATGAAATCTTGGAACCTAATGCTAAATGTCTGCTGTATAGATATATGGTTGGTTTTGTTTGGATTTTTTGAAAAACAATTTTGCCATTTTATGTATAAGCCTTTGACTCCTATCATGAGGAAGGGCCTAGTTTCATAGCCAGCATTTGGTTTTCCTGATTTTTCACATCTATGTGTTTTGTACATCTATTACAGGAACTTTTCAAGAAATAGTATATTTGTAACACAGCAATCAGAACTGAAATAGTTATTGAAATAAACCCAGATGTATTTTGTAATAGTCAATTCTCACCAGTGATATAGAGGACTGTGTCTCAGGATCATGCTCCAGCCTGGAAGAATAGCTCCTAAAATCTGTATTTTCCACTTCATAGCTAATGACAGAGTTGTCTGCTTATTTCAAGGCAGTCTGCTGCTTGCTGCTTTTGAATCTCAAAAAAAATTCCCCATTGGAAGAGTACACCATAATTGTAAATGATAGGGAAAAAAAAAAAAAAAAGCAAACTTTGCATTCAAATTATTGAAGTGTCCCTGTGCTACAATATGTGGTCAGATTTTGCAATGCTGGAACTTTGGCATAGTGTTTCTTTTTGGATATAGGTAAGTTGCTTAAGGTAATCCTCTAGTATGGCCAATGAAGAGAGACAGGCATTACAAAAAAGCAATTAATCTCATTTTTCTTAGACATTTCCTTTAACTGAAAGAATAACCAAGCTTACAGGCACACCACCTTTCTTCAGCTGACATATATATATTCATTATGAGCAGAGTCATTTGTAGATTGAAGTACAACAGTATTTTATGCCAAAGTCATGTTAGAAGGCTTGGTTAATTAGTTAATTATTACAAAGCACTTTGAGAACCCTGGAGAGAAGATGTTATAAAAGTATGTGATGTTATTTTAATAATTTTCCATTTAGCAGAGTGGAATGAATTACCTTAGAGCCCTCAGGATCCTGGGCCTGATTGAGGACCGTTGACTGCATTAAAGAAAGTACAGCTTTCACTTCCCTTCTTCTTGGCAACCTTCTGACTTCCAGCTGTCCTCTAGTAAAAAGAGAACTCTAGATTTTTATATATGAATTTTGAAAGGTTAGAAAAATGTTTTAGAAGAGCAGACATTAGCTAATTTAATCTCCTCAGAATCCCTGCTAAGCTGTTATGGAGAGAAAAAGCTGTTTGAGTTTTAATGAAAACAGAAATCTGGAGCAAAACATTCTATTGTAGGTAAAGCCTTGGATTTTCAACAAAAGACCCACCTGGTTAAGGAAGGAGCTTCTCAATGAACTGAAATGCAAAAAGAAAACACACAAGAACTATAAATAAGGCCAGGAAAGATGAGAACAGTATAAAAAATTCTCACCGGTGATATAGAGGACTGTGTCTCAGGTTCATACTCCAGCCTGAAATAATAGCTCCTAAAATCTGTATTTTCCACTTCATAGCTAATGACAGAGTTGTCTGCTTATTCCAAGGCAGTCTACTGCTTGCTGCTTTTGAATCTCAAAAAAAATTCCCCATTGGAAGAGTACACCATAATTGTAAATGATAGTCATTACTAGTGACTTAGGAACAAAATCAGGAAGGCCAAAACTCAGTTGGAACTAAAAACTTGCTAGGGACTTAAAGGGTAACAAGAATGGATTCTACAGATATGCCAGTAGTAAATGGATCCAGAGAAAATGTGGCTTCAGTATCTGCAGAGAGACATGTATGTCTGCAAGTACCACTTCAGGAGTGGTGCCAGCAACAGTGGTGGAGCATGAGTCTAAGAACTACTCAGAATAAAAGTATGTCTTCAAATCCATCTGCTAGATGGGATTCACTTGGATATGATGAAAATGTTGGCTGGTTGCAAGGGTCTTGTCGATCTATGAAAAGAATACAGTGACTGGGTGAGGCTCGTGAAAAACAGAAGGAGGTTAATGTGGTGTGTATTTCTTTAAAAAGAGCAAGAGGAATGACCTGGGAAATTGTGACTTCACCTCATTCCTTAGACAGATCTTGGAGTGATGTAATCAATGTATTTCCACACACGTAAAGAACAGGACAGAAATCAGGAGAAGTCAATATGATTTTATCAAGGAAAATGCTTATCCAGCCTGCTTGCCTTCTGCAATGAAATTACTGTCTGTATGGATAAGGTGAGAGTGGTGATTGTGACACTGCTGGGTGCTGGTAAGTCTCGTGACAACACCTCTCACTGCATTCTCAGTTGGAAGCTGAGATCTGGAAGAAAGCACTGTTCTGTGTGATGAAAACTGGATGGATTGCCAAGCTCAAAGGGTTGGAATCAATGCGCTTGTGTCCTGTTGGTGTCTGATAATAGTACCAGGGAGACACTGGGACCCATATTTTCCAGTATTTTCATCAGTGATGTGGACAATGACAGAGAAAGCACCCATAGTAAATTTGCAGACACCGAAGCAAAGGGAGTAATTGATCCAATGAAAGACTTATCTTCGGTTCTGAGGGACCTTGATGATATTGATTAAGCAAACAGAAAAATCATGAAGTTTTTCAAGGAAAAACTCCGGATACTGTACTGAATGCTGTACTGAATCTGAGTCCACATTTCAGTCTCTTCTCAAATAAAACAAACCACATACTGGACTTGCTTTAGGAGGAACAGGGTCAGGAGACTCAACAAAAGCATTATCCCCCTCTACCCTGTACTAGTAAGGTTGCATCTGGAATACCTGTGTCCAGTTCAAGAGGTGTGTTGAGAAACTAAAGAGGATTCAGTGGACTGCTATTGTGCTCACCAGGGGCTTTGAGTGCATGGTCTACAAGAAGAGGCTGAGAGAGCTGCACTTGTTTCTTTTGAAGAAGGGATGTTAAGGCGTGGTCTAAGAGCAGCATGCAACTACTTGAATGGCACTTAAGGAGCTACATCCTTTCTGGGAAATATTATCTTTTGATAGTGACAGAAGAAAAAATAAGGGACCATAACCATGAGTCATTGCCTATTAATGACCGCTTTCACTATGAGGAACAGATTGTCCAAAAAGGTTGTGGGCTTTCTACCCTCTTTTTTAAAGACAGAGCTAGTCCAAGTCTCTACCTCTTTCAAGATTCGTATGTTTCTGCCTGTGTTCATTTGTGTGGCCAGCCTTGTCATTATGTGTATTTTGTGTACAGGTGTGTACAAAATATTGATGTGTGTGCCTACCTGAAACACATGCCCGGCCTTGGTACTGGCTGGACCTGGGGACATGGAGCTGCAGCAGACTCACCCCTATTGGGCTACCAGATTCAAGAGCTCCTAGCACATGTCTGATTTATTCACGTTCAAGATAGAACTACTTATAATCCCTCAATCATGAGAATGTGAGAACTGGGACAAATAGCAGTTTTTTTCATTTCTTACCAATCATAAAATTAAAAAAAAAAAAAAAGACTTTTAGCAAATCAAACATCCAAACTTTATTTTGATTAAGTGAAATATTTTGCACATATGGAAGTAAAAGTCTTTATTTTGATGTTAAGGAAAACAACAGTTTCATTTTTAATTTGTCACACTTTAAATATTTTATAGTTTTAAAAGACTTTAAAATTATTCAAATTAAAAAGCTAAACATTTTATTTTCAAAGTATTCAGGCACAATGAATTGCTCATATTCAGAGAAAAAAAAAAAAAAAGCCAAACACCTCAGCTATAATCAAAGCAAACACAAAGTAAATTCAAAAGAAATTTAATATCTGATGTCATGCAACCTACAATTTTGGCAGGAAAAAACCCATATCAGAATAGCAGGAAGAATAGATTTATGGAAAAAAATAATTTTTTCAAAGTTGAAAATTCTCAAGATTGTGGTCCTGAAATAAGTCTCTTCAAATGCTAAGTTTAGATGCTCCTAAAGAGCTAGATGCTCTTTTCTGCTTTCCCTCTTTTCTCTTTTCCCTTTTGCTTTGCCTTTGCCTTTTCCCTTCAGCTTTCTTTTTCTTTTCCCTTTCCCCTGCCACCTCCCCCTTCTCCTTCTGTTTTTCTTTCCCCTTTCTTCCCTTTCTCTTTCCTATGTTTCTCACACTTAAAGCTACGATCTTAATGTTGCCAGAGCCCTTGATAGTCAGGTAGTTCAGCAGCCTGGTACTAAATCTACCAGACTTATAAGGGTGGTTCTACATTAGCATTTTAGCTCGGCTCAGGGGTGCACCTTTGAAGCAAATATCACATTTTTTTTTCCTACTTTTTCTGCATTAGTTCTTGTCATGCACCTGTTTTGGAGCACATAAACAGGATTTCATTTGATGAAATAAGCATGAAAAATTATTAAAAAAACGCTCCAAGGGTGTATCTAATTCATGCAACTACTGGTGAGCATCCAGTCCACAGGACCAAAGCAGAGCTGGTCTAAAGTAATCATCCTATAATGTACATAATGTGGGTGTCATGACTCCAATAACAACTGTTTGTGTCTACACATCTGCTCCTATCAGACCATATTTCTTACAAATGTAAGCAAAACACAAATAAGGCTCAGTCTAACTAGATTTCATCTTATAAGCCTAAATCACACTTCACCATCCTTATCACAACTCCTGCTTCACTTTAGGCTCTTCTAGAGATGAGTATCTAGCACTTTGCCCAGGATGGAATTAACCTAGTAGAGGGAGAGGGAATGAAGAGGAACTAGAATCATAGAATGGTTAGAGTTGGGAGGGACTTCAAAGATCATCTAGTTCCAGCCCTTCCTGTATGATTCCACCACATGGGTGGTCAGCTGCTGAGCTGTGTCCACCTCAAAGATCTTCCTCTTTCTCAACTGTTTCCCTAAGCAATAGGTTATTGTTTAAAAAAGAGAAATCAGCACAAATACAAGCAATAAAACACAAGGTAATACCAGAAACCTGCCCTCTTCCTGTTTCTGTGTTTTCCTAAAGGAAAGACTGTAGATTTCTACCCCCAGGCAAATTTCCCACCTGTGATTTCACTAATCAAAGACACAATATCTTTTTAGGCATTGATGTCTCTGTGGGAGTGAGGCTGAAAAGCTAAACCTGTTCTCTTTGTTTCCCTATTGCTGATCAGTGAGCTGTTAGATTTCAACATCCTTCTGAAGGGTCTGACTTCAGTGCATGAACTGAAATGGATCCTAGATGATTGATTCCAGAGAAAAGGTCACAAGTGTTTTATTTAGATATGGCCCATTGCTTCTTTTGTTAGAATTGCCATCTAAATCCAGACATGGTTCTAAGATTTTTTAAAGTTCCTCAATGAATCAATGCCAAACTAATTCAGGAAATGAGGCAAACAAAAACTAAAAGAAAAAAATAAAAGGGAATATTTTTCCTTCAGAGACCCTCATTCCTTATGCTGAATGTAATAAGAAATAACAAATGAAATAAAAATTAATATTAAAGCCTCAAGTGTAATGAAAAAGCTGAAAGTACTTTATCATTGTGAAACCATGCAAATAACTGTTATCTTATTAAACAGTCACGAAGTAAAAACGTCCAATCAAAAATCATAACAAAAAGTGATATTTCTCCATTCCTAATTGAATTATGAAATAGCAAAACCTGTAATATATTTTGGATCTGTAAATTCACAAGTCAAAATAAATGCAAATACAGTAGGAATACAGGAATTCATACCTTCTCAAAACCTATTCAAATTCAGAAGTTGATATGGTATATAAGATATGATATGATATATTATAATACCACACACATTTTCCTCAGACTACTGGGGCCTCCCAAGCCAGTTTACTAAATTTTTCATTGTTTTATTGACTATTTTTAGTAAATTTAAACCCATTATAATGTTTTATCAGGATTATCAATAGATTGTGCATGTATTATCTAAGGCAATGTAGCCAATTTATAAAAACAAATATTCAATAATTTATGTTTTTGTTTATGAATTTTCTATGAATAAGTGTAGGCATCACAATGTCCTCACAGTGTATGTATTATTTGAAACTTTTCTACAAGGAATTTTTAGCACGTTTGATAACTTGCTTTTGCCTCTAAAAAGCGGTCTTTGTATGTTTCTGTTTGCTGAGGTTGACTCTGCAAAAGGCTGCTGCTCTAACAATTTGATTAATCATTATGAAAAATAATGATTTAATGATGCAGAATCTTTTAAATGAGTTGTCTTAATTTCTGCTTCAGTTATGTGTTTTTCACATAATGACAGTAAGTATTTGACTTCACTGAAGTCCTTTTTTTTTACTTCCCACCTGAGTTTTTGTTGGTTTTCCTTTGTAATCTCTGTATATGTGCGAGTGGAGGAAGAGGTTTGTTGCCTTTTGTATCCTCAGTTTAAACCATGTTGCTACTGTTTTTTCAAACACATTTCAAGACAGGAAAGGGTTTTTCTCTTATGATCTGTATCTCTGAGCAGAGCTTTATAGCAATTCAAGCTGTCAAAAAACCCCAAAAACATAAGGAAAAGAAATGTAAAGTTGTCCTTAATAAGCTAGATGATGAAACAGGAAAATATTTTTATAGCACTCCCATTTTTCATTCCTTTCATTTTAAGGCTTACTAACAAGAAAATTGATTGAGTTTTCTGTTCAGAAGTTGATCCTGAGGTTGACGACTTCATGCATACAGTAAAGTACCTTTAAAATGAGGTTTCCAGAACAAAAAAATCATGATTACAATTTTAAAATCCAGTTGCTATGAAAATTCTTTCATATCCACTTTCAAATAATCAGGAGATGAACACTCCTGCAACTTCAAATACATGCTAGAGAATGCATGAAATTTGAATATACTATCCCAAATTGAACTGAAAAAAATAGCTTGAATAATAATCTTAAAATAAATTCATATTT
>VXBH01002370.1:125714-136210 GCA_013400035.1 Rynchops niger | reverse complement strand
AAAAAAAAAGGCCCAAAAGTCCTACCCTGATAAATAACTTGGTTTTACAAAGTGCATATTCCTCTGTTATCCTGAATGAGTCCCATCCTCTCTCACTTGCTTGTGCAACGGGACCACAATAAACCACAATCAGCAACTTCTAAGGAAAGATATTACTCTCATCATGGCAATGCAGTGGTGGGAGCTGTAAAATAATGTGTACAACTATGATTCTCATATATTTTCTCCACATGCTGAAGTTAGAATTCAGTACATATTAATTCAGCATTTTACTCTGCATCCTGACAGGATATTTCACTTGGAATAGCACTGTTATTTGAGACACTATAAAAAAAGGCATTCCAATGAATTGAAAATACACTTACATTTTTTAAAAATAAATGGACTGTATATTTGTTCTTCATGGTAATCTTTAAGAACATTGCAATCAGCTGTCTTTTTTCAGCTGCCATCTGCATGTTCCTGAACTCATTCAGGATGTCATACAGTTCTGAATAGAAAGCCTCATACGGTCATTTTCTGCCACACAGATTTACACTTAAAAGATTTGGCATATCTGCATTTGCAAAATGTGAAGCATTTCACCCAGAATAAATTTCCTGTCAAACAACAATTCATACCTATGCAAAGCACAGCTTTTGTTTATGTGTCACAAGTCTGATGTTGTGTAGATGAGCTGAAACCTAGAGAGGTGTCTTAACTTTTCCTAACAGAGAACAGGAAGAGGCAGTTTGGAGCTAGAAACCAGCTGGCAACCTGCCTGACAGAATATTTTTTAAATTAATCAAGAAGCTGAATTTTACATGTGTTTTCCTTACTTTATTTTCTCAAACTCTGAGATAGTGGCACAGATTTAGAATAATTCCGTGTTAAATTAAGAATTTGGCTGGAGCTGGGTTCACTGGGGAAGCATTGTGTTTAGCTTTTTAATCTTAATTTCTCTGAGAGCATGCTATTTTTTTCTGAGAATAGGTTTTATCATTAGTTTTTATTTATACAGTGGAGACCTTTGGACCAACATCAAGCAATGTAGAAACACATCATGAAAGTCAGGGCATGTCTCAAAGATCTTTCAAGGTGAGATGCTTAGGGCAGCAGAAATAGAGATGCACAAAGAAAAAAAGTAATTTGTGAAGATCTCATAGAATGCATGAATATAATAAAGATTTCATGTTTTAAACTATTCTTTCAGCAAATTATTTTCTAGATGCATGGAAGGTCGGGGTTTTTTTGTTGATATCTTCAGATTATTTGTGAGGGGAAAAAGGTGTCTAGAAAAAGAAGTAAGATGCCAGAAGAAGGGGAGAACATTACACCTAGTAAAAAAGAATACAAAGACAATCTGAAGTTAAACACACTAATGGCATGCTCCTGTCTTCTCCCAGCTGGACATAGACCGAATATGAGAGCTAGTCCATTGATGCCAATAAGGTTTTGTCAGGACATGCAATCCACAGTCCTAACTGAAAGATAGAAGAAACCTTTGAAACATTTTTTTCCTAGAATTTCTTAGATTTCGAGTGCTTTCTTTTACTAATATTAGATCCAAAGTGCTTGTGTGTTCAGCATCCATCCCTTGTACTTCACATAAACAAATTGAGGATTTAGGCAAACAATTGCAGGTTATGAATAGAGTCTTAGATAATGCAGGTTCATTATCTAACACTGCTCACCAAAGCACTGGCACTAGTCCATCCATCAGTGCTGCTACTCTGGTCATCTGCTATATATGTATAACAGCTCACCCACAGGCTTTATTTTAAAGCAAAGCCAGGTTATCTAGAAGCCAAATCCTAGCTATGGTTCTAAGGATGGTGCACTCTAGGGACCAACATCTGTGGGCAGCATATACAAAATTTCACCAAGTTTGGCTTCGTCTCCCTACCTATGGCTGCAGTATTATCCCCAGCATGTCTTGGACTGTCAGATGCTCCCAAACACCTTCATACCACACCCAGCAAATGTACCCACTTTCTGCACAAACCCCTCCTCTCCTCTCCTCTCCTCTCCTCTCCTCTTCATAGTAAGAGGTGTTCATTTTACATCTTTTTAGACACTTTGGATTGGAGAAAAGCCCATGAAAATAATCTCTCTTAAGTGTTACAAGGGCACCCCATCAGCCCTAATGCCATGTGGACAGAGCTTGTCCATCCTAGGCAAATCAGGCCTAAGCAGAGTGACACAATTGTCTTGATGCCCCTTTTCCTGATGACCCTACATCAGGATGGCACCTGGGAGTGAGTGACTCTATTAGTGTAGGTGTAATCTTAGCCTACAGTTAGCCTATGGTGTTAACTGCTGGAAGTAGGAGAACTTCTTCACAGTACAGACTCCTTTTGCCTGTCTTCTTTGCAGGATCCTTAAGCAGGGAACAACAGCACTAGATCATCACTCAAGGGGCTACTATAGAGTTTAAAAAGTTTGCTAAAAGGCTGGTTTCATTCTGTTTATGTCATTTGTCACAACAGACAATAATGAAAAAATACCTACTGCAGGAGTGATTCAGGCAAAAAGGGTGAGGTGAACTTAGATTGGAAGTATCACAAATTCTAGTGATAAAATATCTCAAGAAATGAAATTGCAATAAATCACAGAAAAGGGAGATATTCATGTCAGACTCTGGAAGGAACTAAACAGCGATGTAGACGTATCAGTGAGGAAAACAGACAATTCACCTTTAGAAATGCTGATTCTTCCGAAAGACACTACTCTTATATTTTTAGGTACAGTTGTTAGAATGATCTCCAGACTAGAAAGCGCTACAGATTACCTTCGATTTCAAAGACTGTGTTGGATTAAACCAACTTCTAAAACTTTAATTGCAATTTGTTGAATTTTAGAGGTATCTGAAGATTAGAGGTGTCACAGTTTGCAGTGTTTTAACATATATGTGCCAGTAAGAAAGATTTTAATGGAACGAAGATAACTAGGAATAATAGCTTGAAGAATTAGTTCTTAGCACATGCACTTGCTCACTTTCTCTCTGATTCTTGGTCTTGGTCCAGGTCTATCTAATATTAGATTAACATACTGGGTAATTAGGGTAATAATATTTATCACTGAAGGAATTTTTAAAGGAATAAGGTAGGTAATGTTTAGCAAGTTAAGCTACCATTTGTGTGCATTCAGTCATTATTTCAACTGGACATAACCTTTGAATTAAGCCTGAAAATGTCTGTATATCTATGAATTACTGTAATTAAAATGTGTGTTTTGGAACACTGTCCTGGGTAAAGTTCTATGTGTAAAATGATAACTATTTTCAAAATTCTACTCATCTTGGAAGATGTTAGAATGACTGTGTGATTTTCTTCTTCACAGGAGAAGGATGGGATTTGAAAAACTATGTGAAAAATTAATAGGACATGTGAGTAATAGAAAGCAAATAAATAAATAATTAAATAAAGTAAAGCTGTGCAGAGAATTATTCTCCCAGCTGTCATATGTTTTTTTTTTCCTTCGGCTGAAGTACTAAGACCCTAAATATATATGTTAAAATCACTGCCTTCCAGAAAGCAATAGGCAAGCATTTGAACAAAAACAGTAATGTCTTGCATTCCCATAGGTAAATGACATTCATGAAATGAAATATTGACTCTTGAGTCATCTGAAGTTTAGGGGTGCATTAATCCTGATGCAATTGATATCAACCACACCTCTTCTTTTGTGAAATTTCTGGAGATGAAACGAACCTTTTGTATCCTGAGAATCTCTAGTATATCAGTACCTACCTTGTCTTTCGTTTAAAACTTACAGTAGGTATCAAAGTACCTTTTAAAGGTAGGAATAGTTGAATTGTTACTGTGCCAGCAAAGTAGAGGGAACTGCTAAAACAAAGTAGAATTTTTTTAATCGAGTTCTTTGCTAAAAGAATAGTAAAGAGCCCTCTCTTAGCCATAAACATGTTTCATGTTAAAAGGTAACTTTAAATATAAGAATTTATGATAAAATTAACAGGAGAAGATCAAAAAGTTCAGAGAATTTTTCAGAAGGAAAGTAGCTGTGCACCTGTCCCGAGGCATTAGTGATTAAGACAGATTGGAAACATTCTGGAAATTCAAGTCTATTCAGTGGATCTGGGCAGTTGGAAATGCGTATTATTCTGTCCTTTGGTGTAAAGGAATAATTTCTCCACTTCCTTAGTTTGCATCATCAAAACAAGGTGTTTTACAAATAAGAAGTTATAAAGGTTTTATATTTAAACTTAAACTACAAATACAGTAGAATAATTATTAAAAGAAAGGTCTTTATGTGCACCAGGTGGAAAGAACATGAGAAAATGTGAAAAATGGCAAAAGGTAGCAGAGCTTAATATTGTTTGTCATAAATGTCTGTGAAAAGACAAACCATGTTCTGCATTTGCTTTTCAGCTGTGGCATAACATAGAGGAGTGATTGTAAAACCCATACGTGTGATATACTCATCCATTTGCTTAAATTAATGATGCCTACCACATATGCATGAATCTAACTTCCACACTTATTTGGAGTCTAAGCTTTTGGAAAAAAAAAAATTATGATCTTTGAGTCATCAGTGCTTTGACATTTATTGAAAGTGTTCCTTGATAGTAAATTCAATACAGGACAACGAGAGAAAAAAGAAAGGACAGAAAGTTAAGGACATAAATACAGAGAGTAATCAAGAACTGTTATAAATCAAGGTAGTGCAGGGAATGGAGATATGGAAAATACTATATGCCACATATCTTCTGTAACTGAATTTGATTGTTCAGAGGTTCGTTGAAAATAAATAGTTGGTCAGATTTTCAAGGAGCTCAGCACCAGCTACTCCCATTCAGTCATGTGTTAACTTACTTGTGAATAAGGCACTTCAGATAAACCACTGAAGTAAGCTTCCACTGACCCAATGAAACACCAAGGACTTTATCCTTTCCACCGTGGTACCAATGTGTATCTGTCTGCATGCAAAATTTGGCCCTCTGCAGTACATTCTCTCTGCATCTGAAGCTTGTTTAGGAGTATTATTTATCTCATTATAATAAGTAATCACTGCAGCCTCATCAATTTATAATTGTTAAAACAAAACCAAAATCAAAACCAAAACCAAACCCAAACATGTTCTCTCCTAGTAGTTAACTTACTCTTCTGGTTTATAAGTCAAATATATTACTACAATATATTCTAATGGTCAATGCATTGTTTCTATACAATAACACAATTTTCAGTAGATTGTGTATGTAGTTCAACATGATGCATTCTAAAACCTTACTTGTTTTAAAAAAAACTGCTTTTTTTATTTGTGGAATTAGACCTGGAAGAAAATAATATGAATTTAAGAACAGAGGTGGTATTTGGTATTACATCTTTTCTTCTTATTCAACAAAAAAATCTTCCACTGTTTTCTGAAGGAGGCATAACCAAGGAGTTCTATGGAAACTTTTTGTGGTATCTACTTTCTGTGTGGGGCTAATTTCACTACAGACCACTGAGCCATTGACAAACTCCATCTTTACTTTCTGTTCAGTACAACATCAGCATAGTTCACAAAGTCTTTAAATAAAACAAAACAAAACAAAAAAAAATCAATCAAGTATGCACTAGAGGTAATTTTTCATGTCAACAGTGTATGGATTCAGGAGAGAGACATGGAGAGTTACAGTACAGCATTAGCTAGTGGTCTGGAGAGATAACACTGTTAACTGAGAAAACATGGACATAAACAAATGGTCCCATTTGGGGAATGGGCAGATAATTTTTATGCTGATAATAATTTTCTGCAAAATGTGATGCATTAAACAAACAAATGAATTTTCATGTCACCTCAGACCTTGTCAACAGCATTCTTTACAGAGAAGCAAACCTGCCCAAGACAGTCACATTCAGAATTTGTCACTGAAAGTAAACTAGAAGAGAAAGAAAATGTCTTCCATGTATAATCACAAAATGGCTCAGGTTGGAACGGAACTCAGAGTCGGCTGTGACATCATACCCAGTTGCCCAAGGCTTAACCCAAAACCTGCAAGGATGGACACTGTACAGCCTCTCAGAACAGTTTAATCCAACGCTTGGCTGTCCTTATGGAGGAAAAATATCTCCTAATATATAGTCAGAATCTCTGCCATTTCAATTTATGCCCATTACTTCTCTTCCTCCTGCCAAGCACTACTGTAAAGGGACTGGCTCAGTATTTGTGATAATCTCCCCATGGGTATTGGCAGGCTCCTATGAGCTCATCTCCCTCAGCTTCTCCTTGTGGGGAAAGTTCCAATCCTGATCATCCTGGTGGCCCCTCGATGAACTTAATCCCATTTATCCACAGCTTTCTAACACTGAGAGGTAGAAGCCTGGATGAAGTATTACAGACATAGTCTGGCCAGTGTTGAGTGAAAAGTGGTTGCTCCTTGTACGGTTGCTCCGTGCTCCTGTTGTACAGCCCAGGATGCTGTTGGCTCCTTTACTGCCAGGCTCATACTAGCTCGCATACAGTTTGCTAACCACCGGAGCCCCCAGGACCTTTTTAGCAGACCTGTTCTCCAAGCACTCAGGCCCCATCCTTCCCTGTTTCCAGGGGTTCTTCCTTCCAAGGTGCAGGACTTTGCATTTGCCATAGTTAAATTTCATAAGATTCTTGTTGGACTATTCTTCCAGCCTGTCTAAGTCCCTCTGGATGGTAGTTCTGTTCTTGAGCCTATTGTTTGCTCCCCCTAGCTTGATGTCATCTGTTAAATTGATGAGTGCACTCTGTCACCTACTCCTGGTCACTGATGAAAATGTTCTAAGGGACAGGTCCCATGGTAGAGCCCTGTGATACTCTACCGCTCTTCAGGCAGAATCCAACTGCTACCAGCTGAACCCAATCATCCAACAACTACCTGTGAAGCCAAATCATCCAAACTTTTTTTTTTTTTAAATCCACCTACCCAGCATATAGTGTCTCAGTTTGGGTGTGAGAATGTTGTGTGAGATAGTGTTGAAAACCTTGCTTTGTTTTGGCTGTTGTACCCAGTTTGCTATAGCGAGTGTTCAGTAGGACTTCAATTTCCATGTCTCACTGCGTGGACCTTTCTCTAGCACTGTTTGTATAAGAACACATGCTGAATACTCTTTCATTTTAAAATAATTACATCCATTTAGAGCCATAATTCAGGCTGAATGCTGAACATGTCATTTGTAGTCCTTGAATTTTAATTTTAGTTTCTTGTTCTGTATTTGAATTGCTACTGATTTGGTGAAATTATAATACCATTGCCAATTTGAAGTTAATATATTGTAGATGCATTAATGATGTTGGGAAACAATGAATATAATGTTTCTAAATTATATTTTTGATGCTTTATTTTTTTTTAAGTCATCACAGTTTTCCAGTTCTGCTTTAAACTGTAGAATTAATTTCTATCACATCTTGCTTCGGAAATATGATTGAAGGAAGCCATGGTATTTTTGGAATAAAAGAAAGTGAGGTCCTGAAGTCTTAGGAAATATCTTTCTTAAGAACAGGAGTTCCAGAAAACTCTTTTCAATTTTGTTGTAACTGTAAGGTACCTGCATGATTCGCAGAGGTCTCTTTAGTTTTCTGTCATTGTTTGGGTATCTTACAAGTGAGGTTTAAAGGTAAAGCAAACAAATTAATTTTAGTATTTGTGGGCAGCAAATGAAGAGAGAGGGTTTGTTAACATGTGGAATCTTGAATTCCTAAGAAGACAGATTTGAAAAAAATAATTCAAGCACTTTCTTGTTGCAAAGGAACCCAAAATTTAGGGGCTTTTAGGCCTGAATACAACAAAAGTAATACTTGAACATAAAGGTGTATGTGTAGTTTAGAGAAATCTTGAAAGTTCTGTCTCCATATAGAATGGAGAAATAATATACTAAAGCATAGTATATAAAACTACACAAAACACTAAAACATTTAATGGGATGTAAAAACTATTTTCCTCTTCATCCATTGTCTTCAGTGATGCTTTCTCATCACTGACCTGCTTTGAGAAGGAGGAGTTTATCAGTAGGCTGACCAATGTCTGAGTAAGCAATGTCTTGAAGAACAAGACTGGAGTTCAGGCCTTCTATGTTATACATGAAATAAGTTTTTTGTCAGTCTCGTTACTGTGTTTAAGAGCTGGAACAGAAAGCCCACTTTTTTTCCTTTTAGGAAAACATTTATTTTGTGTTCTTAAATATAAAAAAATGAAGGTGCTTCCAAATGAATGTGTCTTTTCTTCTAAGCGGCATTAGTGGACAAGATAATGAAGAGCGTGGTGATTGGGGTGAATATATTTCATTTGCATCAGCATTGTTCATGTCTGAAAGCTTATTGAGCAAAGAAAGAAAATTTGTGTAGTACAAACCACTTTTTTCTGTCTTTCAATATTACTGTTTTTCAAGGACATGCAAGGAAGCAGCAAAACTACATGAAACATAAGATTCTTTATTCTCATGGTTTTACAACAACTGGCTAAATTTCCATTTCCTTTGTGGTTTACTGGGTAGCACAGAAGGTAAAAGGAAATATAAATTGTAATGTCCTTTATAATGCTGCACAGAAGAATATTACCCTTGTTCTATTTTAATTGAGACTCAGCTTTTCTAAGTTACCGATACAATAGAGATAGAATTTACAAGGGAAACAAAGTTTTTTAAAAAAATTCTTAGCATCTTGAGCAGCTAGAGAAAATAAATATGGTCCTTCAAGTATACTAGTTAGTTATGAAATTCAATAAGGGCAAGTGTAGGGTGCTGCACCTGGGGAGGAATAACCCCATGCACTAGTACGGGTTGGGGGCTGACCTGCTGGAGAGCAGTTCAATGGAAAGAGACCTGGGAGTCCTGGTGGACAACAGGATGACCATGAACCCGCAATGTGCCCTCGTGGCCAAGAAGGCCAATGGCATCCTGGGGTGCATCAAGAAGAATGAGGCCAGCAGGTTGAGGGAGGTCTTCCTCCCCCTCTACTCTGCCTTGGTGAGGCCGCACCTGGAGTACTGTGTCCAGTTCTGGGCTCCCCGGCTCAAGAAGGACAGGGAACTTCTGGAGTGGGTGCAGCAGAGAGCTACCAAGATCATCAGGGGACTGGAACACCTCTCTCATGAAGAAAGACTGAGGGATTTGGGTCTCTTCAGTCTGGAAGAAAGACGACTGAGGGGGGATCTTATCAACACTTATAAATACTTAAAGGGTGGGTGTCAGGAGGATGGGGCCAGGCTGTTTTCAGTGGTGCCCGGCAACAGGACAAGAAGTAATAGGCACAAACTTGAGCATAGGAAGTTCCACCTAAACATGAGGAGGAACTTTTTTCCTTTGAGGGTGGCAGAGCACTGGAAGAGGCTGCCCAGAGAGGTGGTGGAGTCTCCAACTCCGGAGACATTCCAAACCTGCCTGGACGCTTTCCTGTGCAACCTGCTCTAGGTGACCCTACTGTGGCAGGGGGATTGGACTAGATGATCTCCAGAGGTCCCTCCCAACCCTATGATTCTATGATTCTAATTCTATGATTCTATGATTCTTCCACATACACATGGATCCATGTATGCACATAAACACCCAGCAAAACACACATAACTCGAAGTCCAGTGGAAAACTGGATAACATTCTATTGAGCCAACATGGTTGGTTTTTAAAGTCCAAAACCATCAAGTTGGCTAGCAAAATTGAAGGTAGTTAAACAGAAGAAAAATAAATAAAGGAAATCGAGGGCAAAAAATGAAGAAACATCTAGCAAATTATTAATTTTAATATAAGATTACATCTTTGTTAAATGCCTACCACTATACTTTGTGTCAAGGCACAGTAATGGTACACATTGAAGACATCCAGTCAGAATACATAAATGCCTATTATACCTCACAATGTGCTAAACTGACCAAATAGCAGAGAAAAATCCATACTAACTGTTCATGATGCACTGTGGTTTGTATGCAGCATTAAGTGCCATTCAGTTTGAGGGGTTTTTTTTTGCAGTTATCACTATATTCATTTAATAGAATAGAATAATCCAATCACAAAGAGAGCATAAATTGAAACTTTAACCTTGACAGTAAACACATACACAAGCACACAATTACTTGATGACAATGTACGCTTCACTGTTTAGATATGAACAACCTTGGGGATGCATTCCTCATTTCAATAAGACCATTATGAGCTTTTAATTCAGTTGCAATCTGGAACAAATATTTTTTAGCTTCAAACTGGCTACTTTATCCATTAAATTCAAGGTAGAATTATGCATTAAAAAAAATAAAAAAAAACAGACTGAAATATCTTATACATAAGTATCTGATACAGCCATGTTAGTAGAGGGTGTTGCATGGCTAATATCGTTTCACATGATCCAAAACCCAAATATGTTACTAAAGGAAAAGGATGAGGAGGTAGAAGCTGTTAACTAATGTTACTAACTAGTGAATCCACGTTGATCTTTAAAATAGCATGAAAAGCATGACAGATATCTGTCAGATTTAGAATTTTATAAATTGAAATATTCCTTGAATAAAAATGAGTCAGGTAGCATGATAAAGTATCCAGGTCTGACAAAAAAAA
>VXBH01002370.1:113485-125670 GCA_013400035.1 Rynchops niger | reverse complement strand
AAAAAAAAGGAAAGATTCTAAACCATCAGAGTGGTCTTTAAAGGATTTAATGTAAGCTGTTGAATCAAATTATATAAAACTTTTAATGTACACTTTCTAAATTCTTTCATCTCCGTATTGCCAACTTAACGTATGTTAAAGTATGCAGTTAATATTTTAGATTCTCAGAAACGCTGGGTACACACTTGTTTCAGCTAAGTGGAGAAAGTGATAATGGGTTGGACTTTTCTCTTTTATACAGCTGATTAGTTGTAAAGGAATATGCAAAATCCTGCTTCTCTATGGTCTGGATAAATGAAGCATGAAACAATTTATCTGCATATAGTAAAAGTGTTTTCAGTAAGCTGTAACTTCCAAAAGCCATTTCTCCAGACTTTTTTTCTGATGTTCTTGTTCCTGGAACACGTTCTGGCTGTATCAGTTGTGTTTCTTTGTTTTCCCTGTGATGGATGTATTGAATTTCTTTCTATTTGACTCATTTATGTGTTTTCTCATTATGCCTTATGTAAACTAAATGTGGGTCTCTGACAGATGCTGATTGGCTCATGGGCTTTCATGTTTGCTTCCCTGCATCCAACTTGTGCTGGGATTGCAAAAGCACTTGTGAAAATAGAAGTCTCAAAAGTTTGAAGCCAAGATGTGGAAGGAGAAAAGAGGAGCAGAACTTCACCTTTCTACATTTAAACACAACAGATTAGGTCCAAAGCAGAACTATATCCTCAGATAACTTTAGCCAAACAGTACTGCTCTGCCCACATCGGTCAGATGCGTGACCGAACTTGCATACTCACAGCAGCACATACTCTCCTGGAGGCCTTGATTGTCCCAGCTACCTACTTTTACAAAGAAGCTTAATGTTTTCTCACAAGTATTGTATATCTTGTATGAGTCTCATTTAGATTTAATTGGATGTCTAATAACTCAGTGCCTTATGTACAGTTCGTATAGAAAGTACACTCTAAAGACTCATCTTTAAATCTTGGGAAAGTTTTAATCAGAGAACATGAAGGAAGCAGCAGATATTCCAGGATATTTGACCAAGCCTGAAGTGCTTAAAGGAGCAGCTCTGAACAAGTTCAGCATTCAAAGAGCATCTGGATGATGGTCGTAGTCATATGGTTTGTCTTTAGGCAGTCCTGTGAGGAGCAGGGAGCTGGTTTTGATGATGCTTTTGGATCCCTTCCAATTCAAAATATTCTATGATTCTAAGAATTATCATTCCATATCACATAATCTATGGAATTAATCGTTTTCCTACAGGTTTCTCTTAAATTGGGTGAAAACAAAAGCAATATTTTCTTAAAGTGAATCATAACAGACCACTTAGGTGAAGAACAAAAGACTGCTTGTGCAAGAAGTGACTACTTTCAATGTTACACATTGAGATATCGTGAGGCTAAAACTAAGAAATACTGTATTGCTATAAAGACAATAGAACCTGCTTTTCAAACTATCGTACATTTAAAAGTATAGCCTATATACGCTCTCTTCATATACCGCCCCCCTGTTATAGTCCACTACCTAGTGTAAACCTTCTTTAATTTGAAATAGATATCTTTACACTCATTCATTAGCAGTTGTAAATATTTTCAGCTTTCCTAAACTATGACAAGTGGAGCTGATGCTGCAGATTTCTGTCAGCTGAATCTAACCTGCCTTTCACCTCAAGTTAGCAAGTAACATGAATTTGTAATATACCATGGAAAATAAAATACTTACATACATATGTATGTAGATATATGCAATAGACATATATACAAAATCTTTATGAAATCTGTCAATAAAGAATAAAAATTACAATGACAGAAAAAATAAAATAAATTTTAAATAAAATATTTTCATTTAATATTGTCTTTTAACAGATGTGTCTATTAAAGCAACTTGTGGGCATTTTGCTCATTTTATTTACAGCGTATCATTGTTTTTGAAAATAACATAATGATTAATTCAAAAGGCAAGCAAAAAGAAAGTGAACTTGCCTTAAAGTATCTGTAAGAACATACGAAATTAATTCTAAATGTATCATTCTAAAATATGTTTTGGAATTACATTATTATAATGAAATGTAATTGAAGAAACACTATAATATGTATATGCTTCATTCATATCTATAAAGGAATTTCAGTTATCTCCTGACTTGACTCTGAATCTGCCTCTTCAGACATGCACATTGATTTTGAAGGTGTTGCAGCACTAAGCATGAAACATTCTTGATTCCCTTCAGTGCTGTCACTGAGATTGATAAGCCACATTATGGTTTGGTGGCCATTTAACTCTTGTGAACTTGGCAGTCTTTCCCTGGAGCAAGGGAAAAAAAAAAAAAAGAAGAAAGAAAAAAAGAAGAAAGAAAGAAGACAAATGTGCTGGACCTCAGCTGTGCTTAGGATTGCTGTGTGTATGAAATGCAGAGGTTTTCTGACAGCAAAGCCAACCACTTTTCTTCTTTGTTACTCACTTGCTGAGGAATACAGAGGAAACTTTTTTTTCTTTTCTTAAAGCTATGCAATTCAGACTCAGTCTTTGGAATGAAAAAATAATCTTTTCAAAACTTCAGTGTCAGGAACAGAGCTGCATTGATTCTGAGAACACATAACATTTGGACATGTTTATCTGACCAGAAGACCACATCACAGCTGCCCAGCTGACTTCCTCCCTCTTCCAGGCAGCTTCAGGGCATAAGCAACTAGTAAGGGGGACAAAAATATTTATGTGTTCTTTAATCCTGCAGTAGAGGTCTAGATGGTGGAGATGAGTTTGTAGTTCTCTTGTAGAATGAAAAAAACAATGAAATTTTCTTTTTTTTTTTTTTTCCCCAGGTTTGTAATGAAATTCCTGCTCTGCTCCTGGGGCAGGGTGATTACATGCTAGTTATTTCATATCTGAATCCATAGTGAAGAGGGAGGACAAAAGTCAAGAGATGATCTAAACCAAGCACTAAATGGGACATAAACAAAATCAAGGAAACAGGACCAGAAATGCCATGAACCAACGGCTACAAAATTAACCAGACTTCTTTTGACAAACTTCTGCTAACAGATAAAACTTAGCTCGCTTGCCCACAAACAAATTTCCATGTCATTTTTGATGGCCAAGAGCATTCAAGTCAACTGCCCAGTGCTGGCAGCTATGATGGCTCAGGATGTGTGGGAGGTGGTGGTGTGAGGCACCATCAGGCACCCAGGTGACACTGGAAGTCTATGCTTATGGATCTGAATGAGTCCTGGGATTCTTAATGGACGACAACCTCCATCTGCAGGCCAAAGTTCAGGTTAGGACAGAAGTTCAGCCTCAGTTTTCTGGTCCATGTTTATTTTTGGCCACTTCAAATGCATAATTAGCAAACAGATGCCTATGAATCACTGGTTTTCTCTCCCTTCTGCTTCAAAGGCCTGAAGAAACCTGCATGCATCTGTATTTTTGAATGCTGTACCATGATGTGGTTGTGAAAGTCACTGCTTTCAACTTGCAAGGACCTCAGGATGTTTTGTCCTAAAGTTATATAAAACTCAGGATTTAATTTCATATTTCTGTGTTTTATGTAGTTTGAATGGGAAAATTTGTTCTCCCATTATCCTAGACTTAGAATAGGATGTGCAACCTTCACAAAGAAATTAGGAAATAATTGTGTTAAAAAAGCAGGTGCTGTTTTATCTGCATTTGGTGCATAATTAATATTCTGTGTAATACTAATTGAAGAGCTAAAATTCAGCTAAAATTAATTTAAGTGACATAATTCAGCAATTGTAAATAGAAGCAATAAAATGTATTAATTACAAATTTAATGTTTCTCTTTTTCTGATACTAGAGTGCTGTAAAATAGAAATGCTATTATACCATGATTAATTTATTCAGAATCTTCCTTAGTTGAGGCAATTATATTCAACCAAGGTCTGTCAATATGAGTTTCTATCAATTGCTGCTTAATATCAATTGTAGTGAGTACAGCTGCATAGAAAGTTATTGTCATTTGAAATATCGGAATATTTTTTCAAGAAAGAAGAAACCAGCAATTATTGTTTATTATTTAACTTAGTTTAATTTATTGTATTCTCTTTTGCTAACTCAATGAATATTTAAAGTATTTAATGTAAATCAAACCAGCTCCAATAGAAGACAATAATGAAATGCCATCTGAATATAGTACAATATGCTGGGTGAGACAGATACAAGGAATTTCACATTGAGATATGTGCAGAGAGATGACAAAACAGAATCCAGTCCTAGCATACTCTCAGTTTGTGTCTTGGACATAGAGGACTCTACATACACAATCATATTCTTTTGCTGTCAGCTGTGTCAGCATAACTATTTTGACTTACACAAAATAGAATAAAATCATTTTGGTTTAGGTGGAAAACAACTCAACGCTGGCCAAAATAAAATACATTTTCCTGTTGCTTTGATAGACAAAGGAAAAAAATATTCACACAGGTGTAGCTATGAACTTTTCACTGTTTCCATTTATTATTCATTACTGGATATGTTTGTCCATCTACACACACAGTATTGTTTTGGTTGTATAACCAAACGGTGACATTTATTTTATTTGATACAATCTACAACATCAGGCTCCTCCCACCTTACATGTTTATAATGTAGGCATAAATGTAACAGTTACTAACCCTGCAGTCAGGAGAGAAAGAGTTAATATATTCAATAGAGTTTAAAGAGCGATTTATCTAACCAAATTCAAGTGTGCACTTTGGAATTAAATGAGTTGGGCTCCCTGGTTCAGGAAGTCCCAGGTGTATTTCTGCCTGCTACAGTCTACTCCAATAAAAAATGAACAAGTCTAACATGTAAAGTTCATTCAATTAGGAAATAATTTCTTACTACAGAAATTCCACGTATGTTTCTGAGAGGACTTGAATAAGAAACAATAGACTAATTCCTTATCCATCAGATATACTAATATCAGCTGCTAGTAAGAATAACTTAATGTAATATTTCTGTCATAAAAAGTTCTTGAGTACTCTTTTTAAAGGATATTTACGTGGATAGTAACTTAATTAAGACAACAGCCTAGCTTCAGAACAAATTTACTTAAGTATAAAGAAAATGCCCTTAAGGGAGTAGAAAAAAAGGAAAAAGATTATGATTATTCTGTCATGAGTTGACAATGAAACATTACTGCAAGCATTCACAGACCTAGGAAAAGATTGGTTTACCTACAGCTTCTGTGTTGGTATTTTTTCTAAATCTGTGTAACAAATTGCTTTAATATTCCTTGAGACAGATAGGTCAAAGAAACAAACATTATAGACAGAAATTTAAAATACACTTTATTTTTTCATAAATGGTTTTATCTAAGTGTTACCTTTTTGTTAAGATTTTTCAGCCTTTGTTTTATATTATTTCTTGCAATTCAGCTCTACATTTAGTAAGATATCAACAGTTTTACCTCATACTTGATTATGTGAACTATTTCATTTGCTTTCTTGTCTCACTTAAATACATTCTCATGAAAGTACTATTTGAGCAGCTATTTGATCTCTGAGTTGCATTCATGTAAATCAGAAGTACATAACTCATATCTGCTTTGCCCTGGTGAAATAGTAATGCAACATCCAAAGTCGTGTGGAATGAAGACCTAAAGCTGGTGAAGTTATATTGACTTTCAGTACTGTTAAAGCATTTCATTCATCAGTTTTGTAACTCCTACTAAATGCTCACCTTCACCTTTACCTGCCCCAGTCAGATTTTCTGCTAATAGAGTCTGATCTTGGCCATCTTTAAGGAGTGCAAAGTCTAAAAACTCTAACCCATACCAAATGTCAAGAAATGAAGGACTTCTATTGTCCAGCACATTTTTACAAACTTACTGAATATTTTGATCTATTTACCCCATCTCCCATCAAAAAAACCCAAACCAAAACAAAACAAAAACCACAAAAAAACCAAGAACAAAACACAAAACACAAAATAGTATCATATATGTTTCTGGAAATAATCACCGAAAAGCATTAGAGGATGTTAATAGTTAACCTACTGGAACAATAATTAGCATTTACAGAAACTGTCAGCAGAAATTTCACATGGATTTATTGATTAATTGGAAGCGCTACTAAAACTAGCTGGCATTTTTACTGTATCAAATGTTTCGCTGCTCAAAACCAAAGTACACTTCATTAAAATGAGTTCTCCAGCATTTCCACTGAGAAAAGGACAAGGTTCTCTGGTTGTCATTTGGAAAGCTCTTGTGTATTTCGTTTTTTTGATATAGGGAAGAAGTGAAACTAGTCAAAGCGTTCCAAACATGACCTGCAATCATACTTTGCAAAGAAGAAAACCTAGTTTTCCTACCTTCGAATTACGATGTAGTTTATCACAAGTCCTTCATTCCTGTGCAGAGATGGTATTTCACTTGTGTTCTGATAGGCAAAACAGGATACTCACAGTTATGAAATTTTATTTTATAATAAATTTATATTCTTTAATTACTTTGCTAGTTAAAAAAAAACAAAACAAAACACATTTTCTCCAAGAAAAAAGAAATAGTGTTGAGAATGCCAAGTACTTACTCTGCTTGCAAATGCATAAGAATGCACGTCTTCAAATACAAGCCTGATAACCTACCAAAATAACAGATACATCATTCTACCAGGATAATCCTCCATAACCTCAGTTTTTGTTCCTTGAAAGCGTTGAGGCACTTATTCACTGACAATCAATTGGGATGTTTCTGGTTTAGTAAATTAGAAACGAGTCAGGAGAACTGGGGGTCCTGGTGGACAACAAGTTGACCACGAGGCAGCAATGTGCCCTTGTGACTAAGAAGGCCAATGGTCTCCTGGGGTACATTAAAAAGAGAGTGGCCACCAGGTCAAGGGAAGTCATCCTCCCCCTCTACTCTGTCCTGATGAGGCCACATCTGGAGTACTGTGTCCAATTCTTGTCCCCCCCGTTCAAGAAGGACAGGGAACTACTGAAGAGAGTCCAGTGGAGGGCTACAAAGATGATCAAAGGACTGTAAAGGCTGAGAGTCCTGTGGGTTTTTTTAGGCTGGAGAAGAGAAGACTGAGAGGGGATCTCACCAATGCTTATAAATATCTAAAGGGTAAGTGTCAAGAGGATGAGGTCGGGCTCTTCTCAGTGGCGCCTGGTGACAGGACAAGGGGCAACAGACATAAGCTGGAACACAATAAATTCCATCTCAACATGAGGAAAAGCTGCTTTACTTTGAGGGTGACAAAGCACTGAAACTTCTCCTTCTCTGGAGATATTAAAAACCCACCTGTACAGCCTGCTCTAGGTGAACCTGCTTTGGCAGGGGGGTTGGACTAGATGATCTCCGGAGGCCCTTCCAACCTCTACAATTCTGTGATTCTGCAAAGAATATAAACTTACAGAAGTCTCTTTGCTTTCTTGTGTTGTGAATTCAGATCCTTAATTGTCCAGATTGAGAGGTACATATTTTCTAATTTTTATACTAATTTTAAAATTCAGTCACCGGGATCAATCTTTATTGTTAAGAAGATGAGTTTTTTTGTCACCTTAACCTTTATCTCATGATAAAGTCACTATTTTCATAACAGAATTTAAAGTAGGAGAACTTTATGGTGTTCTATACTAATATAAAAACGGTGGAAAAAAATAAACAAAATTGTGATCCTATTCACAGAATTCAGAAAATTTGAAGCACGCACAACTATGAAGATTTCATACGCTCTGCTGAAGAACAGTCATAGGAAAAAGCTAAAGCTTTTAAAGGATTTTTTCCAAAGGACTAATAGACTTTGAGAGAAATTTTAACTCCCATTGAGCATACTTGTGACCTTAAAAGTGCTGTTATCCTTACTGTACCTGCTTTTTCTTCTGTAAGCAAATAATTAGTAATAATACCTATGTCTTTGAAGGGTGTCTCAATTCATATTTGTTCATCTTGTCATTGAAAGTCTAGGTGAAAATTACTATATGGAGAACAGCATATTACCACTTACGATGTATACAACATTGAAAACATTGCTAATACTATTCATGAAATTATGATTATTGACAGTTGATTTAAGGGGAATATTACTCAATTTAAAGCCTTGATTTCAATTGAACATATTTTTGGAGAATCAGGGGAGGAGAGAAGAGAGAGACCTATGCCAGTACATGCCATCACTGTTCTAAAGAAAGAGCAAAACTGTAAACAGCTTAGACAAATAGCTTCCTTTTGCAGTTATGTCCTACTGATCAATCAGCACTGGCTACAAAAAGCAAACGATGCAAACAGGTTATAAGGGCATGTCTCTGCCCCTAAGTTAGATGATGTCTTCAATAAATCACAGCATGCTTTGAAATAAACTGCTGGGACTCAGTCTGACTGTTAATGCTTCTCTAATAAACTATGCCATGACTGTTTGATATTAATTTAGGCACAACTGGGTAGCATCAAAGATAACACCAAACCTCAGAAGCCTTTTGCTAAATCAAAGGTCACAGAACATTCTATAACCTGGCTGTAATATACCTGAGTTGAAGTAATTAACTGAACAAATTGAAAGCAGGAGAGTGAAACTGAAAAATATCTTAAACTGCTGTATATGTAGATTTATGCTAATTATGAGCAGTTTTCCAGTGTTTTCTCAATTCTTTCCAGCTGCCATATGTCAAAAACTCACTGGCAGTACTAAAGCACTCAGGATTAGAAATTCATCACAATGTAGATCCAGCTAAGAAAATGACAAAATTACTGGTCTCAGCTGTAACCTAGAAAGGCAAAGGGGACAAAAAATATGGAAAGCCAAGACAGACTGAAAAACTGAAAAAAGGTAGTTTATGGATGAAGTATGTAGATGCAGATGTGTGGGAATAGGGAAACCTTCATAGAGACAATAAACTAGAAGAATATAATAACTGTGGAGAAGAAGCGAGAGAAAAAGTTGATGATATAACAATGAAGAAGCAGTAGAAAGGTCTTAAGTCATCCAGAAATCTGAAAATAGCTTAGATTTCCTTTGGTCATCTTTTGAGAATATCAGGGTAAGAAATTTTGATGGGCAGATGTCTCCACAGTTTCCATTCAAAGTATATTGTGTCTTCAGTATTTAGCTTGCAAGGTTCACACACTTGAACTAAATATTTAGTGCAAATGGTGCATTCAGAAGACACTAAGCTGCTACATCTTATTTAGCAAGTGATATGTTCCTTTTTTTGAAAGTGTGAAAACTGAATGTGAAGAGTCCTATAGTGTAATTGTCCTGCTGGTCCAAGAAAATTCATTTGAAATTGTAATTTCAAAAAATAATTCCAATGAGCGGTTACATTTCATGTCAATTTTGACTCTTTTTCAAAAACTTGCTTTTTTAAGCTTAAACAGAAAATAAATGTGGTTGATTTTTTCTGGAAGTAAGAGGTAATAATCTAAAGGTTTATCTTTTTTTTATTCATTCATGGGCACAGCTCTCAATGACAGGAAGGCACAGACTTCCTAGACATGTGTGGGAATGTAAGGGAGCCCTGATTAGCATAAGCAGGTGCATATTGTCTGTCACAAACCACCCACATGGTGATGTGCTGGTTTTATTCAGCAAATTTGGCTCATACTGCTGTGAGAATGTTTAAGTTGCAGTCTATTTGGAAAGCTGGCAAGAAAACATTTGTACTTTTTGTGACCTGTTTATAACAGGCCACCACTGTTCCGCTTATTTCAAAACAGCCAAAGGACACCAGAGAATGTATTTCTATTAGCTATCAAAAAAGCCTTTGGTCACTAGAGATCTAACCTGCTGACTAAAAAAACCACATTCCCAACAAGCTATTGATAATTCTTATAAACTTGCCAATATCTCAAAGAATTTGCTGGATTCAGTGTGGTCTGACAGATTAAGTAAAGGCCTTAAAATTATGACAAAAATACTGCTATAAATATATGACTCACTTTATCAGATTAATCATTATATACAGATTGGTGGCTGCTCTAGTATTGTGTAATATAATGGGTAGACAATTTTTCATAATTTTTCATTCATATCACAGACTGAGATGCCTGGGGTCATTGGGTATGGTAAAGTATACTTCAAGATTCTTCTTAATAATCCCTTCCTAATTCTAGTAGTTTTATTACCAGTCTTGTAAAAATGAAGTGTAATTCATGCATTTAACAAATAAAATTAAACTCCTCAAAATTCAACATTATAAAACCAGCAGGAACTGTGTAGTAGTTACTAGACTCTAATTTAGTTGGGGTCGGAAAACCTTATGGAGGACATTGTAAAGCTACTTTAGATAAGAAAAAAAAAAAAAAATAGAGTGTGAATTATAGAACTGTAATGTAATTATTGAATTGTCTTTCAACGAAAGAATCAAAATTTAAGTAGTATAAGTCGTGGAGTTTCTAATCACTTTGCTTTGGGTTTTATTTGTTTGTTTCTTTCTTCTATGATATTCTTCCAGGGTTCAAATTCCTTAGTTTAAATATACAATTAAGAAGTAGTTAATTTGGACAAAAAAAACCAAACCAAACCAAACCAAACCAACCAAACAAAAAAAACAGGTATAGAAATCCATCATTGTAAAAAGCTTGGAAAAATTATGAAATTAGAAAACATTCTGTAATTTGAAAAATAAAAACCTAGCTTATTGAAAGAAAGAGAAAGGGTGATTTAGAGTTCAGATGTATTTAGTTAAAGTCAGTAAAGAATCTACCATTACCTTGAAGGAGAACAGGATAACAGATGAATACGGATTTGGAAAATAGTGTTTACCACCATTTCCTGAATATATGCTCAACTTCCTAAGAGAAATCAATTCAGTCATATTTCTGTCCATTCTACCAGTATATAAATCATCAGTTATCCTGGGATGGATAGAGTAATTTCAAAACATTTTTTTCATGCTGAAGTTACTGATAGACTCTTTTAGTAAAAAACCAAACCAAACCAAAACACCAGAGCAGATGGTTAAATTGACTATCAGACAATACCATTTACTTACCAAGCAATACATAACATCATGACTGCATTAGGTCAGAGAAAATTTACATATGTATATTTATTGAGCAGTGTTTATCCTTAAGTCTAGAATGAAACATAAAGACATACAGTGCAATTTATGATAGAACTTGGTCCTTCTGTTTCCACATACCCTGTCTCTACAAGCAAAACCATTTGTGAAGCAGGCTGAAGACTATGTAAACAATTATAATTTCAATAAGGAAAATTTGCATTTGAAATAAATCACTGGCAACTTGTCTAGTTCACCCTCAGATGTCTTGCAGGACCAAGTCACTCATTCCTAAATTTTATTTGTTTCATGCAGGAAGACCAGATTGAATATATTCCTTGTTGACTCTATTCACTGTTCCACGGCCTCACATAGTTGTATCATTTGTTGTACAAATCTTTTCTTTTCCAACATTTTTTCACTTCTTTCCTGCTAAAAATAAGAATATATGGATCTGCATTTCCATCCTACCAAATTATACAGAAAGATGTAAACAGGCATAGCATATGTTTGTGTATTCAGTCTCATCAATCTACAGGAAAGATGGATATACTTATCTTTTTGGCTTATGTGAGTTTCTGGAACAATGCAGATCTCAACCTATACTTGCTGAGGAAAATGGATATATTTTCATTGAAATCAAAGGACTGAAAAAATTACTTTAACAACTAAGGATTTTTTG
The DNA here is from genome assembly GCA_013400035.1 of Rynchops niger. Classification (NCBI taxonomy): domain Eukaryota; kingdom Metazoa; phylum Chordata; class Aves; order Charadriiformes; family Laridae; genus Rynchops; species Rynchops niger. The sequence goes on along the minus strand of VXBH01002370.1, from coordinate 114,056 downwards.
CCATTCTATAAGAAAAATCTATTTGTTATTCTCAAACTTTTATTTTTTTAATACAGCTCAGTATTTTTGTTCTGTTCATTAGGACTGGAGACTTACACCCTTATTCACGTTAAATATGATATCACTGAATTTCATTATCATTTTCTGAAAAATAAGTATTATATAATTTGTTCCAAACCCAAACTGGTTTAATAATTTAAACAAATTCACTTACCTTATATGATTGCTGTTTAGTTCTTTTATAGTTAGTCTAGATCAACCATATAAAATATCACAGTTTTAGGTTTACCTAAAAGGCACACTAACAGTATTCGGTATTTTTCTCCAACTTTTCAGTAGCTCTGAAAAGAAATAAAAATGCAAAAGTCCATTTAATACCAAAGATTATTTCTGAATCTGTCAGCTTTTGTTTTCTCTGTCAATGACAAGCCATTTTATGACAGCTCTGAATTAGATTTATAATGATCTTTTTTCTTACAGTCATTGAATTTTGTTAACAATCAATTCATTTTCATATAAATTGCCACATGCTCTCTCAAAGTCTGAAGAAAGTTTTTTTACTATTTTTTTT
>VXBH01002370.1:95034-113420 GCA_013400035.1 Rynchops niger | reverse complement strand
TTTTTTTTTTTTTTTTTTTTACAAGGCTGGTCTGAGGGCAAGTGGTTGTTAAATGAGCACTTTTGTCAAAAAGAAAAATTATACTGAGGTCAAGTTTGATATTCCAGTGAATTTGATTAGGTTCAAATGGCATCATGAAGATTCACTAGAAGAAATAAATTCCTGTTACATTTGTGCTTAGTGCTGCAGTCTTGTTGGAGATTTGTCCCTTGTTTATAGATTTAACATCAAAAGATTCAATTCCTTTACTCCTGAGGCCGAACACACTAGCAGAGACGCACTCGTACACACAGGAATAAGAGCTTGTTTAGGACATTAAATAGTGAAAAAAACATTGAGAATTATGCTGTTGTAACGTGAAGTAAATCTAGTATCATTTTCAAAAGTGAACAATAGGACTCAGCATCATAAAACAGTGAAGGGTAGAGGGTACTTTCAGGGTGTGTTATTTTGTCTCTCTGGAGTTAAACACCCAAACTACCATTTTTGGGGCCAGAAATTAAGAAAGTAGTGGCCATAAATTATTTGTTGTAATGACCCCATAAGGGGTCAAGGGGGCGCTAGTTATATAAATTCCCTTCTGCGTCTAGCACTAGAAATTCTGATTATTTTTCGAGCAGAAAATTAGCTATAATTGATAGGAAAACTTAGATTCTCTTTTCCTTAAAGATCTTTATTTCAGAAGTCTATTTTGAAATTTTATTATAAACAGAAAGAATATAAAAAGTACCAAGGTTTTCTATGATATGCTGGATTTTCCTCACAGTTAGGCAAGCGTTCTGTTTTTAGAAGATGGATGCTTATATCCAATCATAGATAGCTACTATTGCACTCAAAACCTTCTCATGGGCAAAGGGAATATACGATAAACGTAGCATTAATAGTTAGCGCACATGATGTTTTTGCAGTCCAAATTAATGAATAAACACAATTCCAACTTTTACGAAAAAACAAAACAAAACAAAACAAAACTCTCCTATGGTTCCACCCCTCTCTCGGTGGTTATGTCAGTTCTCCTCACATGGGCCTGGCAGGAGGGACAGTGCTCTTGGTGGGGAGGTTCTCCCTCTGCTTTGATAGAAGGAACATGACATCTCTGTTTTCTTTCTCCACTCTTTTGGTACCTGCTTAGTTTTATTTCAGTACCTTACCATACCCTACCTGTTTCAAGCCCAGTAAGAAGCCTCCTGCCATTTTCTAGTGATGTAAAAAATGACATTCCGTGGCCACAGCCTACACTTCCATGACGATGTGAAGTCCAACAGCTTAGTTGGGCTGGAGCAGCACTGAAGGGGCTCAGCACAGTAACATTCTGCAAGTAGCAATCGAGGAGGAAACCTGGTACCTTTTGGCATGAAGATTTTATAGTCTGGTTTGAGTTCCTTCTTTATTGTCATGTTCTACAAACTGATTTTCTGACACTAACATTATCAGAATTTGAGGTACTACGATGTACCTATTATTACCAAAGACAATCATATGCCAAGAATATGAAGTTGTTGAATTTGTTTACAAGAATCATAGAGAATCAAATATTGTATTCCTGGAAGTTCAGCAGTTTATTGCCTATGTTTTTAATGTTGGCAGTAAATCAGAGATATCTATTGTCTCTGACCTTAGTACTAAGACAGAATGTGTTTTATCAATTTGCTTGTGAGGCAGGAAGACTTTACTAGGATTAAGTACACAATGCTATCATGTTTGCTATCATAGTAAAAGTTATTTTTATCAAATTTCATTCATTTTTAAAGGCTTGTTAATGATTGAGCCTATTTTTCAACTATGTTAGCAGTGTTAGACATTTGTATTACCAGATCTGTCATGCACCAATGGTCACATTGTGGAATTGTGTGTTGTCTTGCTTAACATAAAACACTAGTTTTATGTTATGCATGAGATGAAAATAAAATGAAAATACAAAACTGTATTAATGCTTGACATTTTCAATCTGCAACTGAACTTCATGTAAAGTATGATGTATATTTTAAGTATTTAAACACTATATAGTAGTGCAAAAGTTTGTTAAGCGAAGAAAGGCATTATGTTAAAATGAACCTTTCAAGAGTGCAATCACTGTTTCAGAGCTTCTCTAACAAAAGGATTTAAAGCCACTGTCTTGATAGGAAAAAGGACTAGTTATTTAATACAGGCAAAGAAGGGTAGAAAACACTTCTAACATCCAGCACTGACACTTTTTGCTTGAGCTATTACATCCACATCTGAATATGCTTTTAAGGTTTTTTGAGGAATCAAGAAATAACACAATGGTCCCATATGACTTTGTACAGAAGTAAAGATTCACTTGTCAGGTTTTGTATTCTTTTACTAAAGTGGGAGTAGGCAAGAAGAGATCCAGTTAACAGAATTCAACAGTTGTAAAGTTGAGGAATGACAAATGGTGAGGTTGGGCTTAACCTCTACCTGAGCTTTGTTAACTGCCTTCAAGGCTGAGATATCAAAAAGCAGTTTAATTAGGAAATTGAATTTCAGGAAAGGTCTTACAGGATTCTGTGAAAAGATCTTCCTTCTCACACCAACTAGACCTTGCTGGTTCAGAAGTCTTGGCAACAGGAGACCTGCTCAGAGACAAGTCTTTAAGGCCTATGTGACAATCCTGTCTGTCTGATTTAATGACTTTGAAAAGCATTTTTGTTTGAACAAGTAGCAGATCCTTTAGAAAAAGGAATAAAATACTGAAAAGAGCTAAATTGATTAGCTAATAAATTGTCTTAGAGAGCTATCCACCCAGACAGCAGGGACTCAGATCAGTTTCCCACAAACAGACATCAAGTAAGACTTGAGCCTTCCTAAGGTATCTAAGACATCCACATGTGGTTGGGAAATGTAAAACTCGCTTGGTTCTAACCCAAAAAGAAGCCTCTAGTTGCCAAGATGCCGTTCCCCATTATCTTGTAATGTATCTGGGATTTTGTGACAAGCATTATTGCTGCGTTAACCTTGTCTGATATGTATATCACTTATCTTTTCTACAGTAAACATGAAGAAAGAATATTTATAATTGATAGATTAATACTTGAAAACATGCCATTACGACATCACTTTGCCTTTAATGTCTGTTAAGCTAAACTTTTAAGCTAAACCTTTAAGCTAAACCTTTAATCCAAGATAAAACACCGGGTAGATTTGACCAGACACAGGGATTTAACAACTGTGAAAGGCACAGATTTAGTATGTTACTTCTGTTTATTGCTGCGCATGCATTGGTATTGCTCTAGGACCAGTTTGTTTATACATATGCATTTGAGTCAGTATTTCAGGTATGTTCATTTGTCCACTGTGTTAAGCTAAACTTTGCCACCATTGGCTTCTTGAAGATAGTCTCATCCTATCATACCCTTGAAAAATGTTTCCTGTGATTCTCATTGGATGACAGTAATATCACTAAAAGATTGAAAAAGCTTCATCCAACCTGAAGAGATGGTTGAAGATATTTTGGCTACAAAAGCTTTATTTTAAAAGTTGCTTCATGTGTGTGCCCCAGGATGCCATTGGCCTTTTTGGCCACGAGGGCACATTGCGGGCTCATGGTCATCCTGTTGTCCACCAGCACTCCCAGGTCTCTTTCAGCTGAGCTGCTCTCCAGCAGGTCAGACCCCAACCTATACTGGTGCATAGGGTTATTCCTCCCTAGGTGCAGCACCCTACACTTGCCCTTATTGAACTTCATAAGGTTCCTCTTTGCCCAACTCTCCAGCCTGTCCAGGTCTCTCTGTATGACGGCACAGCCTTCTGGTGTGTCAGCCACACTCCCCAGCTTTGTGTCATCAGCGAACTTGCTGCGAGTGCACTCTATCCCCTCGTCCAGGTCATTGATGAATATATTGAAGAGGACGGGACCCAGTACTGACCCCTGGGGAACACCACTCGTCACTGACCTCCAACTAGACTCTGTGCCCCTAATCACGACCCTCTGAGCTCTGTCTTTCAACCAGTTATCTATCCACCTTACTGTCCATTCCTCAAGCCCACTCTTCCTGAGTTTCCCAATGAGGATGCTGTGGGAGACCGTGTCGAACGCCTTGCTGAAGTCAAGGTAGACCACATCTACTGCCCTCCCCTCATCTATCCATCCAGTCATGCCATCATAGAAAGCTGTCACATTAGTCAGACATGATTTCCCCTTAGTGAATCCATGTTGAGTACTTCTGATTGATAGCATTCTTTTCCTTCACATGCCTTGAGATGACACCCAAAACAAGCTGTTCCATCATCTTTCCAAGGATGGAGGTGAGGCTGACTAGTCTGTAGTTCCCCAGCTCCTCCTTCTTGCCCTTTTTGAAGACTGGACTGGTGTTGGCATTCTTCCAGTCCTCAGGCACCTCACCTGTTCTCCAGGACCTTTCAAAGATGATGGAGAGCGTCCCAGCAATGACTTCGGCCAGCTCCCTCAGCACTCTCGGGTGCATCCCATCGGGGCCCATGGACTAGGGAAAAAGAGAGCATTACAGAATGTGCAAAGAAAAGCTATTCTGAAATGATCAAGATGTCTATCTAATTGCATACTATTGAATTAGAACAATTTTTTTTCTTTCTCCAATGATTAAAAGTAACTAAGTGTTGAAAATCAGTAACAATGATCTTGAAAAAAGAAGGCTTAAATGATAGCAGTGCTCTAGCATGGCTCCCAGCTAGCTGCCATTATCAGAGCACATTACTTTGAAGATGTATTACTCAATTATTCTACCAGAGTGTCATTTCTCTGTTAGTTTTGTTTAGGGTTAGCTTGCAGGGAAGAACAATCACAAAAAGCTATCTAAAGAAAGACGTCTATGCTTGGAAGGCATTTTGTAACTGATGGAAAAGTAGAGATATACCTTGCTTCAGATGGGCTTAATAGACCTCTCCCAATTATACTTTTGAGCTACAGTTAATTGGGTAACAAAATTGTCAACTTAGTGGACTCTTGACCTCTCTTCTCGTTGACATTTGTGGTAAAGATGCATTTTGAAGCATTGTTGGGAAGGAGACCTTTGCCAGATTTGTCAGACTCACAGGCTTCTATAAAAATACATATTCAAGTGAGGAAGCCTGAGATAATGGATAAAATTAAGCAGCATCATTTATACAGGAGATGTATGTAGCCTGTATGTTTGCAACGGGTAGCCTTATTTTTTTGTTTCTTTGTACAACATAGCAAAGCATCTTTTAAATGTAGAGTTAACAGGCTGCCCAGAGAAGTTGTGGAGTCGCCATCCCTGGAGGTATTTAAAAGCTGGGCATACGTGGTCCTGAGGGACATGGGTTAGTGGTGGTTTTGTCAGTGTTAGTTTGATGGTTGGACTCGATGATCTGAAAGGTCCTTTCCAACCTAAATGATTCTATGATTGCATTTTTTCCAATTAAAGTTTCAATTGACATTTCAATGACTGACAAACATTCGTAAACTCAGGATCATTAAACCTTAAAAAACTTCTGTTTGAAATGTTTGGTGATAAAATGTTCAGTTATCTTGGTAAACTACATCTTATGCTTAAATTTCAGAAAAATACAGCAAAGAATGAAAATAAGGGTGAACCACAATATCTACTGAATAAGTAATGCCTAAAACTTGATAGTTTTATTTTAAACTTCTTATTGCAAATGACTTCAAACAGCTTTAGCCTGGATACATTTAATAACATTTCTGTATATCTTTTTAAATGCTTTAAATTAAACAAAAGTAGATTCTAATTACATCTGAAGATAGCAGACAGGGGAAAAGCAAGCAAGCTCTCCCAGCAAAGCAGTGCTAGTAGTAATTTGAGAGCAGAAAGGCTTACGTATACTTCAGATCTCACTCCTTGTGCTTTATCAGCTTGGGGCTGCAGCTTTTCATACTTCTTATGTTACTGGCTTGGGTAACAGGAATGCTTGCTATTCTCATAATATCAAAACTTCCACTGAAATCAGTGAAAATTTTGACTTAAGAAGGACGTGAACAAAATTTTGGGTCCAATACGTAGAAATATTTTTTTCTTTTTTCTCCTTTTGCCTTCCATACTTATTTCTCTCTCTCATTTTTGAGCTTAGTACCGTGTTGATAACTAAAATAGTCTTGATTTGGTCTGTTTCAAGCTCATTTTTATACACCAAAAGTACGTTTGCAGTGTTAATAACTTTTAAAGAATTACTCCTTATATAGTCTTGCTCTGTTTCCTTTCAACTTCTCTTCTATCAGTGTATACTGAAGGCAATGTTATGATGCATCTGTCTCAGTATCTCCAGATAATTCAATCTCTATATTATTTTATTACTGCTCTTTTCATATTTCTTCCTCTTTTATTAAATCAAAAAACTTTCTTAGATTCAGTGAAAGCTGCTTCATTCATCACAATAAGATGTTGTTTGGAAAATGACGTTTGGAGACTATTGATATTACTACACTTCCTAGGCAGTAAGTTGTTGGAAATTTGTCTGTTAATAGGATTGTGGTGTCATTCCATTTATTCTGTTATCAATAGTATTGATTTCTCCTTTAGGAGATTTGTGTCTTCATCTTCCTTTTCATATAATCTATATTTACAGTACAGTTCTTTTGGTTTGGTAAGAGGGCTATTTTTCTTTCAATATTTTCAGGTCTGTTGTCTGTACGGGATTAAAATTATTATAATTTTTTAGGTCAATTAAGAAGCTCCATATGCATCTATAAGAACCAAATTAAAAAAGATGTTATCATATAAAGAAGATATGTATTTAATTACCATACTTAATAAGGTCTAATTTTATCCAATGCTTGTATATGTCACAGAAAGATATGAGTTTATTCAACCATATTTTGCATCAGCTGTATTTTAGCTGTGTCATAACATGATATTATCATGATGCTGTGTCACTTATTTTGAGGTTTTCTCTATTTGCCCGCTTGTCACTACTGACTTCTTTAAGGGCATTTCGAAAGAATTCAGATATAACCAGTTACAATAATGGTAAATAATCTAAAAATGCTGCATGAAAATGGTGAACATGATGTACTTCAACAGACAGAGAAATTATTTATGCGGGCTTAACATGTCCAAACATCCACTAGTCTCTAATTTTTATGTAATAGGGCCTTTTCAGCTTTCAAAATGTATTTAATTACATAAAGCAAAATAAAACAATACAAAATAAATAAAACAAAATAACATAAACCAAAATAACATAGTGCTTATCTTTCCCATAAAAACATGGTTGCATACAGATGATCTTCGTTTTGGCTAAAATTCAATCTACAATCAGATCAAAGTGTTTTGAAAGATCTCAGTGATGATGAGACAACTAAATGAAAGCTGTTAGTATTCATTCACATCTACATGTACCAAGTTTTAGCAGAAAGACACCAGAGCACTAATTTAATAATATATAAAACCCCAGCAACAAAATAATTACAAAGTGGTTGACATGCTGGACACCTTAAGAGGTGGGCTGGTGTGAACCTCAACAAGGCCACGTGCAAGGTCCTGCACTTGGGTCACGGCAATCCCAAGCACCAATACAGGCTGGGCAGAGAATGGATTGAGAGCAGCCCTGAGGAGAAGGACTTGGGGGTGTTTTGTTGATGAGAAGCTCAACATGAGCCAGCAATGTATGCTTACAGCCCAGAAAGCCAATCGTATCCTGGGCTGCATTAGGGGAAGTGTGGCCAGCAGGTCGAGGGAGGTGATTCTTCCCCTCTACTCCACTCTTGTGAGACCCCACCTGCAGTACTGGGTCCAACTTCAGGGCCCCCAATATAAGAAGGAGATGGACCTGTTGGAACAGGTCCAGAGGAGGACCACGAACATGATCAGAAGAGGGCTTGAATACCTCTCCTATGAAGGCAGGCTGAGAGAGTTGGGGTTTTTAAGGCTGGAGAAGACAAGACTCCAGGGAGACATTACAGCAGTCTTCCAGTACTTGAAGGGGGGCTACAGGAAAGATGAGGAGGGAGTCTTTATCAGGGAATGTAGTGACAGGACAAGGGGTAATGGTTTTAAACTGAAAGAGGGGAGATTTAGACTAAGGAAGAAATTCTTTACTTTGAGGATGGTGAGACAATGGAACAGCTTGCCCAGAGAAGTTGTGGATGTCCCATCTCTGGATGTGTTCAGGGCCAGGCTGGATGGGGCTTTGGGCAACCTGGTCAAGTGGGAGGTGTCCCTGCCCATGGCAGGGGAGTTGGAACTAGATTCTATGATTCTATGTCCATGCCAAATAGAGGACAAAAAGCTTTTTTTCTATCTCAGAGTTTCATCAGGGCATATGTATTCCTTACAAATTCCCACTGTGTATATAAATAGTTTAAAAGTGAAGCTGTTCAGAAATTTACATAAAAATATTTATTTGAGAAAACATTGATTTATTGAAGCCAAAATTTTGAAGAACAGACATGAAAGTCGTTTTATGGTAATTTACTGCAGAGACATGATAAATACCGACCCATCATACAGAAAATCCAGGGGCAAAACTATTCTTCTCCAGCAATTTATCACATCCCAGGCAACTGTTTTGAGGGTAAAACTTTTAGATAACCTGTTTTGTTCCCCTGAAGTGTTGGTTTAAAATGTTAAAAAGTTGCCATCTACAAATTGTGATCTTTTTCTTCTTATCCAGGCATTCCATGATGGATATTTTAAAAAATATCATCTGAACTGTTGCCTCTTCAGTAAAATTGTGGTGCCATTCACAGTTTGTTTTTCTGTTTTATGTGAGAAACCTGTAAAGTTAGGAGTGAAATGTCAATGTCTGTGTCAGTGCTCTCTGCATCACAGTTCTACACTGAGGATTATTTTGGGAAAGTAGCTAGAGCTACTCTATCTCTCAGTAGAGTATATTAAGGTTCAATAAACATTTCCTGATCTGCACAGATTTGTGAAATAGATTTGCTTTAGTGATTATGTTAATGCAATACAAGCGTTTTGAAAGGTTTGCTGTACACTACTGTCCTTATGTCTTTCTAAGCATTCTTAGTGTCCATAGTTCTTGTCTACAGAATCTGATTTTGGATTATTTATCCCCAGGTGTATAACCTTGTACTTTTCCGAGCTGAATCATCTTCTTTTTTTTTTTTTTTTTTTTTTTTTTTTTNTTTTTTTTTTTTTTCTGGCTGTATTTCTACCATCACTTGTTAAATTGGTCCCACTGCTTCTCTCAAAAATAGTTTCTTTACACACTGTCCTTTCAGAATGTAGCATTTGAATAAAATACATGCAAAAATGAGTAATGATTTCAGTAAAATATATCTTTGTTAGATGCTTATAAAAATATTTTGAGGTTGCAAACCTACTTGTTGAGAATTAATGACCCATAAATTAAAATGACATTTTAGAGCTTTTTAAACTGTCTCCTTACAACAAGGAAAACTAGATACATTTGTTATGTAGTTTTATCAAAAATGCAGAGTGTACAAATCCTCTGCAAGTACAATTTGCAAAACAAACACTGTTTGGGTAATTAATAGTATTGAAATTACTTTCCTCTTATACAGGGATATAAAGTACCCAGTTAAATAGTCATAAATGGCAAAATGCAAGACCATACATTCAGAATAAAGACTACTAATTGCATTTTGAAGGGAGGTAAGAAATTGTTATTGTAGGTCTGCCTCTTACTTGTCAATGTAAGTGTGGATTCTCATACCTTGATTATGTTGTATGTAGAAAAGCAGGGATGCTATGGCAAGAAGGCTTCTGAGTAATTCACAACCCTGGATACAAGGAGAAATAAGCCACATAGGTAGCATAGGCTCACATCTTTGGGTGGCCACTACGTGTCAAATATCTTGCACCTTCTAGACACGTAAAAACATGTAGCTCAAAATCAGTTAGTTTGACCACCTCTGATCTACTGGTTGGAAACATATCTTGAGACAACTTAAAGTATACTTTAGAATGTATACATCTTTTTGCTTCTTTATACAGCATGGAACTACTGTAACATTAAGAGTTGACATATTCTTTTCCCTCTGGAAAAAAAGTAGGTTTTATTATTATAGAGTTGGAAAATGAGCCTATGACATATGGTTTACATACATAGCTGAATGTGAGGTAACAGAAGGAGGTGGTGGTGAAGATTTAGAAAAAGTAGCCTTGTGACTTTATGTTGGTGGAGAATCTTTTTTTTCATAAAAGTCAGAATGTTTTGTATGCTTACCTACAGGCCGGACACCAGAAAGAACTGGAAAGATGTTTTTCCTGAGATTTACCATGCCTTTGAGAGGGCATTACTTTCATTTCAGAATAGTCAGAAATACTTCAGCAATTTTGATTTTTTTTTTTTTTCTGAAATTAAACGTTCACCTTTCCACCACGACAATACTTCTTGCTGTTTACTGATCAATCACTAATGCCTTCTCCATTTTATTTTTTGTTTATATGGCTGCAGTATTTAAAAAATAGAACACTTGAACATGTAAAGTTTTTCTTGTTTTCTTCACAGAGGTTATAAATAAAATAAAATTCACTGGATTTCAAGTTAAAAGATGTTGCATCAGAAGTAAAATGCATAATTATTCTTCAGACATACAGCAATAAATGTCAAGCATACTTTCAATGATTAATGCTTTTACAGTCAAGATCCCAGATACCGAATCACAAATATCTGATTCACAATACCATTTTCTTTGTCCTTACACTTACTTCTACTGTGGAAACTGAAAGCAAATTATGTGCTTGTACTTGCAACTTTCCAGTCCAAGAACAGCATTAGAACCCCCAAAGCTGTGCCATTGTTCTTCAAAACAAATTTCTAAAACATTTGTCTTTAAAAGCTTTACATATTTAATGACTTGTCCAACCAGTATTTGTAGATGCAGTAGAAGAATTTCATCACTTATCTAAGCATTTATTCTTTAAGTAAATGTACTGCCATCAACTTAGTTAATCAATATTATAGCTATATTAAAAGATAATTAAAAAAAAAATCTATCCTCTTTCTCATGGTTTTTGCTCTGTTGTTACTTACGGATTTTTACCAGTCAGTCCAAACAGACAAATTATTGATTACCTGGTATAATAAGATTTAGAAGCTAATTATTATCTGGAATATATCTTTCCAATTGAAAATTTAATTTATTAGATGTCATGAATAAATGCCCAGATGATGTAGATGATGAAGGATTACTTCTTTGGGTTTCAAAAAAAAAAAAAGCCCAAACAAATATTTTGTGGACTGGCGCAAATATGATGACTCAATATAAATATACTGTTTTATATAGGTTTTAAATGCAAGTTAGAATAAATATATTAGGACACATTAGCTTCCAGCAACACTGAAACCTAATTATTTTCTCTCTAATCTCCCAGAACAATCCCTGAATAGATATATAAACCTCTAAAAATGGATCTTAATGCTAAATACAGGAAGAAATTCTAAGTTCAAAATCTGCAAAGAATCATCTTTGTACTTCAAGTGAACTGCTCACTAATGCAATGCATGACATGCATCCTGAAAATTAAGCTTCTGCATAAATCCTTGTAGGCAGAAAGTATTAGACTAGAATGTATTTGATGATTAGAAGTCCATTTAATTTTAAGACAAATGTTTTTTGCAAGCATTTACAGCCATTGAAAAGGAGAGTTGTAACAGGTACTTTCCCAAACCATCTTGCTTTGACTGAAAAGGTGTTTGTAAAAATTTTAGCAAAGCTGTTTTGGAAGCTCAGTACAGTGCTTTCATACTTTTCAAGGAACTGTTCTGATTAAAAAAAAAAAAAAAAAAAAAAAAAACAAAAAAAAAACCTGCTTTGAAGAAAATAAGATTTTTTAAAATGTTTCGAAATACTTTTTCCTTTTTTTTTGGTATTAAAATATACTAAAAGTAAAACTGCTGTTTTTTTGTTCATACACACAGTACATGTATAAATATACCTATTTATATACAGAGAGAAAGAGAAAGAAAGATTTTTACGTTTTTGTTCAGAAATAAACCAGTTTCTGAAATTGTAAATTCCTTTCAGAAATAGGATATGTATGTTGTGATGGTCACAGCTCTGTAATAAGCTGGAGAGGGGTACAGGCCAAAACTGATGTGACTTGAGAGGGTGTGTCTGCAACATTATGTGACAAAAGTATTCATGTGGTGGGGCTGCAGTCATGCTCTCTAGAGTCTCTAGTTTAAATCAGTCTACCTGCTATCGCGAGCTGAGTCATCAAATGAGTAAGTTACTAATATCCTGTGAGATGGGGATGTGTACAGTAGGGAAGAAGCTAGAGTCTTTTCTGCATCCAAGTAATACACCACCGTCTATCTTCTGACAGTTTTAATAACCGTTCTTTTGCATACTCCAAAATCAATCTCTTACACTTGAGCTTGTGTGGGATGCCTAAGGATTTTCAATTGTCACATTTAATTTCTGAAGAAAGAATTGGCACCAGATGTTAATAAATTTAAAAGTGTCTATAGCTATTAAAATGATAGTAGAACACCCCTAAATTAAAAACAGCTAAAAAACATGATGAAATGACACTTTCTTCATAAGAAAACTCAGAAAAGCTAATTCATCAAAATAATTTAATACAGTTTGAAAAAATATGCAAACAGTTACAGATAGGTCATAAACTTCTAATGACCTGAACGAAGGTTTTCTCAGCTTGGCCTGAACAAAAAATGAAATTCAGCCCTGCCAGGACCTTCTGAAGGACTTCTAGAAGAGTATGGCATTAGAAGACAATAGGTGTCTCTTTAATTTACATCTAACCTGACTTCAGAAGAGACGGTTTTTGCTGATATAAAATTTAAACAGTATGGCATTTTCACTGTCTCATTTAGTTAGTATATATAGTTCCTTCTTCAGACTATTTTAATCTTTTCTTTGGCCCCCAAACAGCCTGTTCTTCAGATAAGGGCCTTGTGCAATGCCCTATGAAGTCATCAGAAGTCCACTGACTCCCTTGGATTTTGGTCCAATTAAGGGCTTTATCTTTGCTTAATGAAGTGCCATTCAGCAGATTTCTTCTCCTGAGACCCCTTAGTGAAATTGTTTCTCATGTTTCTTTTTAATGGTCTCTAGAACTTCATCCCCCCATAATTATCTTCTCTCTTCTCTTGTCACGTTTTCTATCTACTACTTGCACAAGGATAATAATGGTGATATCCTGGTTGTCATCTGCCACTAAAGACTGACTGTTAGACTGACTTCTGTCCACCCTGCTTAAAATTATCTTCTAATTTAAATCACTTCCAGAACAGGGTAGATGATAAAGTCTCGTGACTATTGCTTCTACTGCAGTTTAACCTTTAAAAATAGAAAGTCATTGCTAACTTTGCTGCTTGACCTCACAAATAGTAATGATACAGAATATTAGGAATCCTTTTGTCATTTGTCCTATATTATCAGCACTAATTACACAGCTTTTCTGTCTGTGCTTTGCTGTTTTTCACTGGACTCTGTTAAAACAGACGTATTTTTGAGGAACAATTTCATTTCCATATTAAGTACTCCCATGATGACATCTTTCTGTGCAAGATGGGCTGGGCCTTTTAATTTTATGTACCATCACAGGGTGTCTGCAAACCACCACAGCCCCTTTCCTGCACTGTGATGGGACCCTGAGGCAGATGGGTACCATTCGCCTGGGTACAGTGATAACCACATATAGGTAGGGCCTATGAAAAACGTCAGCCATGGATAGGCTGCTGCTGCCACCAGATCTGCTCTCACTCCCAGGTGACTCCTGAACCAGTCTTGAGACAAAGAATTTCAAGAGCAAGCACAACAGGTGATTGCTGGCTGAAGACTCCTTATGTAGAACATGAAAGAAAGGCAGTAACAGATTGAGATTGACCCATTCTTGAAGAAACCATTCACTGACATCTTTCTCAAATGATATCACAAATCCTTAGGAGAAAGATGCAGTCCATAAGGACTTAGGTATCCAGGATAGACACTAATGAGCATTAGCTGAGCTACACCTCCTAACTGTGTGCATGGTAGTCGGCATACACATTTGCAAGTAAAATCTAACTACTTATATGTTATTCATTTGTATGCAAATGAGTATATTTCACCTAATTTTTGCTCAGACCCAACCCTTAGAAGCATGCAGCAGCTCAGCTGACCTAAGATTATTCAGCTTTGTGCCAGAGCCCTCAAACAGAAGAGTAAAAAATGGGGAAAAAAAGGAGATAATCAGTTTCCCAAAACCACAGTGTTTGTGAGTATATCAGCAAGCTCCTACAAACCCCCATCAGCTTAAGCAAGGTTCTGAGAAGATTTAGGCTTCTGACCTAGAACATATTTTTTGAATGGAAAATCTATGTTCATCACAGTTCAGTTGTTTTAAGCCAGTATTTTTATTTGGTGGTGTTGCATATGGAGGCAGAAGATTAAACGCTCTAAGTCTCCTATGCATATTTGAAGGGATATACTAGTACATTTTGTGTCGCTTAACTCTCTTTCATATGGCTTTCTGCTAAGAAATGGCTCTACACTAGAAAATGACCTTTTATTGATTTATCCTGGAACTGCATTCTTGCTTTCATCTGAGTGCAATATGATAAAGCAGAGATTCAGCTCATAGAAGGAAAACACACAGGAATTCATTTAATTCACCAAAGTCATAAACTCATCATATCTGGCTGCACAGTGGATTTTTTTTTTTTTTTTCAGAGCTAATTGGGCCTAGTGGTAGGCTAGTGATTACACATCCTCTTAATCACAGGTGAAGAAGCATTTCAAGCTGGGAATCATGCCTTTACACCTACTCTTGCATAGTAATTTTCCTGCCAACGTTTCTACTCATCTCCTAGACTGGCATGGTGCCTTCTCACAAATTAATTGAGGGCTTGCTGAATAACATAGATGCCAGTCAATTATGTGTTTACAAAAGCAATCTGCATTTTAGTACAGGTGCCGAATCATTATAAAGAACTTATCTGTGAGTGTGACACCAGAACAGACACACTGTGACCCTTTTAAACTGCAAACCTTGATATTTCTTTTTAAACTGCCACCCTGAATACCTTAAGAAATGTTAACATAAATGTCAGGGAAATATGTAGCTGCAATCAAGATATCTTATGTTCTTGGGTTTGAGTTTACAATAGAATGCCAATGAACAGATCTTAAGTTACTGCTATTTGTAAGAAAAATTGTTTGCCGTTGTTGTGACAACACTTAATCAGAAGATAACATGATTTAAATAGATGGCCAGGTGCACCAGCCCAAGAATTGAATTTGTTAAAAAGTGATATATACTTTTTTTTTCATGTAAGTGGTGCACTCTGAATTTTTCAGTCAGGTTCAAAGGTGATTTGAGTGAATAGAGGAATTTAATAAAGCACCATTCGGAGCTAATAATTAGCTCCATTCTGGAATACTTCATAATGGGAATGGTAAAACATATTATGGTCTAATTTTTAGAACATTTTGATCTTGGTAAGTGTCACAAAAGATAAGACCTACTGGGCTATTATGTAACAAGATTCAATATGTGAATTAAGGATTATGTAAATTACATGGGAGGAAAAAGACTGCAGCTGAGGTGTGGTCTGTTACACTGTAGCAGCTGAACAAAAATTGTGATGGTTTTGGTCAGAAAACAGCTTAGGAAGAAAGGTGTGGAAAATGTTTGCGATTTTTCAACATAGAGACACATATTCTTTTATTAATTTAATTATTCTTTATGTCGCTTTTTAATATTTGACTGTTGATTAATAAATCTGTGGTAGTAATTCTGTTTCCTGGCATGAAAATAACTTCTTATCATTGAAAGGACTCATGTTTTCTGGTAAGATGAACCAAGTTATTTGCTGAGATTCTTGCACTAGGTTCCAGCAAGGCAGCAGGTGAGAGACAGAGTGAGATGTTCTGCCATCAATTCTGCATTCCATAGTTAGAGTACAAATTCTCACTTATGTTCTAGAGGTTGCCAACAAAGGGATTCTTGTTAATGAAAAAAAGTATGTTTCTCCTTTTTTCTATTTAATCTCCTGCTTCCATAACACTGAATCTTCTAGTATACAAGGGGCCCTATCTTTTTCACCACATTTTTTTGTCCAGTAAAGTATCTTAATATCTAAATGCCAAAGACTTAGATGCCGAATGATGCCCAAATCCAACATTATAATGTTGAAAATCCCATCTTATTTTCTATGCAATTTATGTGTCCTCTTTTGAAGTTAAAGGTAATTCAGAGTCTTCAAAGCTGTGATTTTGTGTACACTTAAAGCTTTCACTTAAAACTATCATGCAAGGCTGAGTGACTGGTGCTTAACTGGGCCTGAATTCTACCTAAGTTCTAAAAGGAGAATATACCAGCAAGTCATGGAAGAGCTTGATTTTGGATACCTGCCTAAATAAATAAACGACATGCTGGCAAAATCAGTCCTTTCACATGATTCACTGAGGTTTTGCTTGCTGTGGCTTATATTTATTTAGGAACACGCTGGTTGAGATGCTCACTCAGAAATGGGAGATGCAGCTCTGGCTTCTCCTCCTGTTGTTTTTGACCTCTTTGCAAAAGCATGTCTTACACACTAAGGTGAATGAATAGCCTGCTAAGATGGAGGTATTTCTTTCCTTATGAAGAGAGTCTTCATAACCTTCATATATAAAAAAATGGGGTTTTAAAAAATATCAAATAATAAAAAGCTAAGATTTAAAAATAATTTCACCTAACAACCCAAACAACGAATTCTGAGTAATTTTTTAAGAAAACTGTCTTTATAAAATTATAAGGTATTTATAGATATAGTTACCATCTAAAACAAAAACTCACTGTCTAACCTCACACTTAGAACTACAGTTGGAAAGCCATAACTTGTGAGAAACAAGCTGGAAGCAATGCAAGAGCTGGAGACATTCCTCTGAAAAATGGCAACTACAAGAGATAGAATACCCTGTTAGCAGGCTCACTGGCCCCTGTTGCAAAATGAGAGTTTTGTATTGCTTCAGTGTACACTCCATTACTCTGGGATCCTTCTGAAAAATCCTTTTAAATCTTTCAACCCCAAGGACCAAATGGCTGTCCTCAGATATACATTTTCAGCTGACCAAGACAAGGAATGGAATTCTTAATGCTTCTATTTGACTTCTAACTCTTCTGGACAGTAAGAGAAGGTGAAAATTTTGAAGTTGCTATTTATCACTTTCATTATAGTATTATTTCTGTTAAACAGGTGGTGGAATTGAGTTGCACCAAAGTTTAGTGGTTTATCCAAGGTTACACAAGATTATTTTGGGAGAAATGCTAGTAAAAGATATTACAGTTTTGAAAGCATGTTTTGATTTCTTCTTCAATAACTGCTAAATATATTCAAAGGTTCTTGTAAGTCAGATTTGTTTTCTAAAGGGGTCCAATCACTTCCTAATATCTTGTAAACTTAGAAAAGCATTTGACAATGGTCTTGGAAGATGGATGATATAGATGGATTACCCATTTCAAGCAACGTACACTGGAGACAGAATAACAGATTTAGTATACTATTAAAACAGTATAAAAAAAGCAGGACAGCTCTTTCATAAGTGGAACTTATGAAAGCCTATTTGAGGAAGTATTTTCTCTACTTGTACCCAAACGAAAAATTCCATAGTTAATTGATCTGTAGGAGGCTCACATCTGTAATAGTGGTGTCATTAGAGCTTTGTTATATTCTCTATGAAAAATATCTTTTTGAAACTGCTTGTTGTGACTCAGAAAGAATTAGTACAAACGTAAACACATATACACCAGAACGCAGCTAGAGAGCATTGTCTCAATGCCAATATTTACTGCACCTTTCAGAATAACCTTCTGGACAAAATAATCAGCTGTTAAAAATCCTGACTAGTGAGAGACAACCCATTTGCACAGATGAGGATTTGTCTTCATAATACTTTCTTCTATAATGGAAATTAGTTTCAGACTAAGTTGGGCACAAGAAGGAAAAGCATGAAAGGTGAGGAGACAGACATTATGGGATTTATACCCATCAGTGCCATCTTTTTGTGGAGAAGAAAACAGCTGAATAGTAGCCCCATTTAGCTGCGGAATAATTAGAGGTCACCATCTCTTATCTGTATGCCCCATAACTTTATTGAAGTTCTTCTGTGGCTGTCTTTTCCAGTCAGATAAATTCTGTTGTATGGTCTTCTGCCTCTGTTCTGTCTGATTTTCAGATGTAATTCTTATTCTACTTGCAAATCTCTTTGTATATTCTACTTGCAGATCTATTTGCAAAGTATTTAAAACATTTAAGAAGATTTTGGTTTTAATGATTTCTTTGGCTACCAGAAATAATCATTCTGGCTAGATACAAACTCTGCTGAATTAGTAATACTGTTGAGACACCTCTTTAAAAAGAAGATGCTTCGATTGGGAGGTTTTTATCTTTCTTTTTATTCATTTTTTATTCAGGGAACAAGTGGGGAACAAATGTGAAATGTGTTTACAATCAGAACTGTTTATCTAAAAGAGAAAGAGAAGATCATTTAAATACAGTGGAGTGTT
>VXBH01002370.1:82088-94984 GCA_013400035.1 Rynchops niger | reverse complement strand
TTTTTTTTTTTTTTTGTGAGAACATGTAGGGCATGCCATGAGAAAGGAATACAGGCATTAAAGAAAACAGTTATTAGTACTGTGGAAACTTTCATATCTATAAAGAAAGAAGAGTGTGACCACTGAAATTTCTTGATAACTTACATGAACACATCAGAAGTATTTAGTAAGAAGTGCAGTAGTATTATCTTAGTAAGTTCCTAAAGAACTTACTAAAATTTTTCCTAAAGAAAAAATAACTGAACTAATTTTTTTCCAAACACTCAGATGAATTCCATATGCTTTTAAGGTACCATATCTTGGTGAGTTTGGGGAAGAATGATCAAATGGTATTCTAAATGCTATTAGTTCAGCTTTTAATAAAGACTAAAAGTCTAACAATAAACCCATATGTACTGTTTGAGAAGTGGTAAATTAAAACATCTTGGTTTTCTATGACACATGTCATGAGTCACTGGAAGCTCTCATTAGCTTACCATTGTGTATGGTTATGTAGGGCCTGCACTCTCTATGCTCCAAGGAAATCCTGAGTTCACAAAGAGGAAACGACTTATTAAAAGCTAAACTGCAGTTTATTTCCTTCTAATTATCTTCCTTTCAAATGCAAAACAGACTAATGAGCTGGCCCAAAGCTGAGGCTAATACTGAGTTCCTGAAAAGCGTTCAGCATTTTTTGGAATGCATCTGAACTAAGCTTTGGTTTGAAAAGAAATCCTGCTTATGCGTTTTATCACAAAATATTGCAAGGCCTATCATCACCTATTCTTCATCAAAGCAAACAAATACGTAATCTGCCATCTATCTTTGAAGCTGAGCACACAGTAATTATGTTTAAGGTTGATATGCTGAACTTTTAGCTTTGTCATTTTATAAAGTCCTAAGAGATACTGACTCAAAAAAATCCATCTGAACTGTAAGGCTTACTTTTATGTTTGTATTTAATTTTATTTTTTTCTTAAAGACATTGATGTGAACTCTACTCCTAGTTGACTTTGAAGTTCTGGCATTAAAATAGCTGTACCTCACAGNTAAGAGAAAGCAAAGTCAGAAATGGTCCTGATATTTCATAAAGAATTTGGTGACAGTCTGTATTTGTTTTATCTTGGATACACCAGTTTAATTGATTGTTAGCTACAATGAAATACTTCCATTTTCATATTGTGCTCAGTGTGATATAAGAAAGTTCAAGGGTGAATATTACGTCCATGGAAAACGTTCTTTGACTGCTTTATATAAGAGAGGGGTTCCAGTCTATGGAGTTGATAAAGCATCTCTCAGGCTTTCAAAGCTTGCAGTTGTATTTTCTTGTTGTAATCCCTAACAGCATTTTTATTGCTGGTAAAAAAGATTTAATCATGACACGTTTCTCAAAGATATTACAAAAGCAGTAGTGGGAAGCTGAAAAGATGCAATGAAAAATGTACTATTGCAAAACAAGGAAAGCAAGAGTTCAGTTACTCTGAAATAGTTACTATAATATATAAATATAAATTATCATTAACAGAGGATTTTACGAATATAATTTGCATAAATCAATACTAATTTTTTACAAAAAAGTTGTTACATGGAGAAATACTTCCTTCTGTGATCACATGAAACAAGATTCTCTTTCATCTCTCAGCACAGTTTATCTAATAACAAATCAGGGTTGCAAAAGAGACCTCATATGATCCTATGGCAGGTCCCCCTATATTCCCGCATATCTTGTTATTTCCTTCCATAAAACCAGATATACCTGAAAAACATTTACATATTTGATCAAGCTTTAAGGACCTCTGAGCATTTAATTCTATGGATGTGTTCTCTACCCTTCCTTTCCCTGAAGAAATGAGTAGGTGTGAGGAATTACTGCGTTACTGCTCATAGGTATTTCAGATATTTTCCAAAGGAAGACTGTGTAGTGTTTTTCATTGTCCACAGATTTTTCATTTGTTCTACTACGGCCATTGAAGAATCTCATGAGATTACACACCTCTCTCTTATTCATTGGTTCAGTCTGATTATTAGCACTATCCCAATGAAATTGAAGACAATATTTTTAACCTTCATGATTCTGAATTTCCTTCTCATAACAGAAGCTGGGGAAGGGCAATAGACATCATACAAAAAAAACCTCTTTTGAAATGGAGTTACAATTTCAATACATTCTCGTTGTGCTATCTTTCTGAGTGCATGATCTAATTGCTTTGTACCTTGCTTGATCCTGTATAAGCAGGTAAAATAACCTACGGTGCATGGCTTTTGTAGGAGATTTAAACATTGATTAGTCACTGCCCGGTACAGTTTCAAAATCTATAAGCATAAAATATATTTTACATTGCTAGAAGATAGTCAAAATTACACATTCTAAATAATTGTGAAAATTCTTGTATTTTCTGTAAATTTTAGTGTAGTTTGATTTCTGGAGCAGATTGCTACTAAATAAGGTACATTTTATAAGTGAATTAAGGTACGAAAAGATTATTCTTTAGGGTGGTGAAGGCAGTGTCAGTAGAGGTGGGATGAATGTGTTTGAATGAGCACAAAATGTGATGGAACCTGAACCGTGATCTCAGCTTCCAGTGTGTTCCCATGCAGGCCATAATGTGTTCTGTGAAGGGATAATATTCTTCTGCCTGCACTTTAAGGCAGAGATTGTCTTTCTACTTCTTTATATGAATCGTTGTTTGCATGTATTGTGGATATGCTCTAGGCAGCCCAGGAATTTCTGGCATGTAGTGGAGAACCCACCCAGCTGGGGTTCTTCATTAGGTTTGGCATCAGATAATTGCTAAGCTGCTAAACCATTCCAGACTGCATTTGTGTAAGGAAGAATTTCACAAACTGTTCTATTTACAGAGCCTATTTTCTGTACCAGCAATGCTTGACAGTACAATTGCAGGATAATAGTAGAGGTCTTGAGAGAGAAGGCACATGACCACACCAGAGACCCATGAAGTATAAACACAAATCATAAACAGTTACTGGCTCTCAAAAGAATGCAGCCTTAAGAGGTGAGTGGAGCCGGTACTAAAGTATAGTGAAGAAAACAAACAACTTGTATCCAATGAATCCTAAACATCCCATATATGGTGAAAATGCTTTTTTTTTTTTTCCTTCTTTTTCCCATTCACCACATTTTTATAGTACATGTCATTACTGAGTTGCAAGGTTTTATCTCCCATAGGTGGGTAAAGTACTTTAGAATTTTGAATAGACATTTGTCTGTCCATGTCAGTTTTCTAGAAAAAAAGAACACTAATCCAGGAGAATAAGGGACACCATTTTCCCAAGTGTCAGACCAACACTTTAAGGGAAAGGATGAGAACATTCTGCGATGAGTTTTTGTGGAAGGGGGGACGATTTAGATCAATTTCAATGGCTACTAAGCTGTTACACAGGTATCGTTCTGCAGCAATTAAGATGATATAAGTTGAGATCACTGCATCCCTACTCCTCCCTCTTCCATCACCCAGTCTGTGCTTTGTCCCCTTCCTGGCCGGTTGGTGAGCCAATGCAGGAGCAAGAAAGGTGATGGAGGTCTGCAGACAGAGGGAAAAGTGGTGGTCCTGATTCCACATCAACTAGCTGCCTTATGGTGACATGCTTGATACTCGAGTGTTTTCTCTTGGCTTTCAGTGCTGACTCATTGTAAACAACAAGCCCCAAGACTCGGATAAGAAAAAGAAGAATATTTATTTTCTGTTTTAGCTTAGGAAAATATGAAGTAAAGAAAACCCAGTGTCAAATTTGCTACAGTTCAAATAATATTACACTGACTCATAGAGCTAAGAAGCATGTTGAAAAAATTTCCTTCAGCTGTCAAAAAGAAGACTGGAAGTTAAATAGTTCCTTTTGCTGTTGTTTAAATTCTTAAGTGGCGAAATATCTTTATTACAAGTTGTAGCCAGGAACAAGAATCATTCAATGAACTAGACACAAATGTAAAGAAGTTGGGTTTAGTCTCTGCATTTTCAACAAGTAAAAATTTTGATTGTTTTGCCTACTACTTTCTCTGAGGACTGACATGAAATACAGTCATTTTTTTATTTCTTGAGCCTGGGAGGAGACTTAAATAGAATTTTGCCTAACAAATAGAAAAAAAAAAATTCTGAACAATTCTGCTGAGAAATAACCTTATAAACCAAGCAGAAATAAGTTCAACCAGTGGCCTGCTGGTTTAGCATTTCAAAACCTGGTGATAGCCAAAGAGTCAAGGTATGCTCTGATTTTCATGAAACAGAAAGCAAGAAATAGTGTTTAGTGTAGTTAAAAAATGACAACAGTCCTGAATTAAGGCATTAATAAGCACAATATAAAAGGTCTGCACTTTGTGTCATAGCTTGTCATAATTTTTTCCTAAATGTTGATTATCTGATTCTTTGTGCTGTCAGTTCTCACATTCATGAATATCGTACACTAGATCTGATGAAAGTGAGGAGAAATGTTTGATATTGGTTAAGAAAAAGGCCTAGGGTAGGGAGACTACCACAGACATATTTGCTGCAGTAAGCTACTAATAAATCCTGTTTCTGCAGACAATTCTGGTCATATTCAGTTTCTGGAGTTCTTCAGTCTAGGGAAAAGGCAGAATCTTTTAATCTAGCATAAAGTATGAGTCAAGTCGCTTAACGATGCATCACAGCATCTTGCACTGAACAAGAGGATTTACATAGTCAGGAACTGCTTCAGCAACACAGCTTGTACTTCTGAATTCCAAGTAGATGCACATATTTTCTCTGTGGGCAGGTGCAATTATGTGGACTTTATCAACTGAGAGAAATTAACTGGTATAGGCATTCTGAAATAATTACATTCTACTACAATTTCTTTAATAATTTCCCCTTAATAACTGTTCTCTTCTGTCTTGGTAATAGACACTAATGAGAGTGACCTGCTACTACAGTTACATTTCTCCTTTGAATGTCTATACTAGAGATGAGAAAAAAAAGAATAGAAAGGTATTCTAAAATAACTATGATAAAGCATTCTGTTTATGTAATCAACTATTCAGGAACGATTATGTGAGGAAGACTGAAGTTTTAATTAAAACAATCAAGACCTACCAACAACAATGTTTCACAGAACACACGCTGAGTATCATGGCACTTGTGAGCAATGTTCTTTTACCATCTGCAAATCGTAGGAATGAGGGAAAGAAGGATTTTCAAGATCATTTCTGTTTTCCACAAATTTTATTACGGATTTTGATTTCCATATCATGCCTCCTCAAAACAGCGGATTTCTCAAAACTTATTAAACTTTTTTTTTTTATTCTATGTCAATTACTTAGTTGACAGATAACTTTCCAAATATATTAAATATTTAAAATCTTGATATGCATCTCTTAATAAAATCCACATTAAGATATGTATTAAGTTTCCATGTGGTGTGGTGCAGATAAAGATATGGGAGCACTGTAACTGATGAATAATTTACTGCAGTAGTTAACCTTTTATAAGAAAACAAATATTTCATAATAAGGGAAGGTATGTGCAAAAGCAATCATTATATCATTACATGTTTTACATGGCTGAACTATATATTCAAAAGTATATGTTTAAGTATAATCAAGACCAGAGGAAACTATTCAATGAAGCAAAACAAAATGCTTATGAAGAATCAAACCAAATTATGTAACAATATCAATCCTAGGGTAAGGGAATGAATGTGACAGCTTTTTAGAGTCCTTTCAGCAATTCTGTGATTGCATTGAAATAGGCAAATTAACGGAATCTTAACTAATTGATGTTCACTGTGTGTTAGTGACTGGCCACCAAGAGGTAAAAAGAACAACTGTATTTTACAAGCAAAATAAAAGTTTCAGGAATGAAAACAGAGAAACCAATGTAACATGCATCAAGTTACTGAATAGGTATGTTTTTACAATGTCTGCAGGAGGAATTACTTCTGCTCTCTTACTTCTTCATAAAAATAATGTCTGGTGGGAGTAATGAGGCTAATGATAACATCCCAGAAACTCCTTTTACATAAAGCTTATTCAATGGCTTTCCAGTATTTTGAAGGGGTCCAATATTGAGTAGGGTAATGTTAATATCTCTATTATACAGATTGAAACTGAAGCAAATAAAAATTAAATGACTTGCTCTAAACCCACAATACATTAATGTGAATACAGCTTTGTCCCCAGGATCAAGTCCAGTATGGTATGAAGTAATACCCATTCCTTTACCTATTTGTCTGTACTGTGGAAGATCAATTTCCTAATGGTTGTTCAGAGCATAGACCAGAATTCTGTAAGTAAGCCTTTGCCACAGTTCACTGACATCTATTAACTTCAGGAGGTTTCAGGTCAAACACCATTCTGTGTAGAAGGGTTTTTGAATAGCTGCTGCCAAGTTTTTCCTGTCTTTGGCATAACAATTAGTTTTTTGCATAAGCTTGGGAAATGCAAAGACTTCCGAGAACTCATTGCCTGACATCTTCTTTATCAAGCTAGATTATGAAGCTCACAAATCTCAAGAAAAAACCCCACACCTCTTATTGATGATAACTTAATGTAACACAATAAAATATATATAAATTTTGGACCTTACAACTAGCTAGAGGGAAAGTACATGTGAATTGCACACTTTGTGATGCCATCAAGTCATATTATACAATGTAGTCCAGTATGTCTGTCAGAATTTGCATTGAAAGAAGTGATAACAAATGCAGTGGTCATACTTCTTTCACATATGGTATATGTTCTCTTCTATCTAACATATAACAGGAGGTGATAAAGAGCTAATAGGAAGTGTGGATGTCTCATCTTTTTTTTACCAGTCTGTTCTGGAGTCACAGGTAAAATCTTCTGGGTTTAGGCACATGCTGGTCACTAACTGCCTCATACAAGAAAGATAAGACTTTTACCCTCTTGCAATGAATCCATCCTTAGAAGAATTCTGTTTCACATTTGACCGGCTGCTTGTCTATCTGTTATCTGTTCTATCTACTTTTGGTTTTTGTTTCTGTCCCAGAATCAGGGAGTTGCTTAGCCACAGTGCTGCTCTTAACCACCATGCTGCTCAAACAAAAGAGTGTGGAATGGCTGAAGGGTTACCCATGTATTTTTTCTCACGCACACATGCTTGTGCTCTCTTGCACTAAGACAATGTGCAGAACAAGGAACTCTACCCTACCACTTTTATCTGGCAACTTTTTTTCCTTAACAGAACAAAGTATCCATTGAAATAGTTGAGACATGTTCTGCAAGAATGATTTTGAGTGCCTTTTCTTTCCAAAAATAATAATAATAAAAAGAATATATGTTATATATGCATACGTATATATAAACTATGTATATTTGTGGGCAACCTCTTTACTCACTGAGCTGGAAATATGATGATGAACATTAATGCTTTTAATTATCTTCTTTCAAGCTTGTTTGTTTTCTAACATATCACTTTTTTTCCCTGTTCATTCTAATAGGTACTATGTTTTCCTCACCAAAGATAAGTTTAATACAAATCCTTTCTCTCTTTGCATAGATAAACCTTTTCAAATTAGATCTACAAAGTACAAACTTCATGGTGTAATAAATATGTTAATTATTCTTGTATGTACCCTTCAGGGGTCAGATCTAGGGAGAGAACCCAATGGGACTGCATGCTGAAAAAGAAAAAAAAAATTAATTACTCTTCTGCATATCATTTATGGGTCAGTGGTAAAGAAAGGTGCCTAGGGAATCTGTTCTGCATATACTCATGTTTATTGGGTGAGATGTTATAGTAGCTTTAAATTAAACTTTTTCATTTAATCTTTTTAATTAATGAAGTTGTGATACTTGGAACATCTGAGCATTCTGCAGATCTTAAGGCCATATCTGTGATCATTTGTGAGCAAATTTAAATGAACTCGTCTAACCCTATTGTTTATGTTAATAAGCTTATAAATCTTGATTACATCCAGGATATCTACTCAGAGACTCTAGGCACTTTGCATTCTCTGCAACAGACATGTGATGCTGCAGTTCATTTCCTCAGTTAGATTAGTAATGCTGTACTTACTAGCCTTTTTTCTGTGTTGCCTAGCCCAGCATAGAGCAAATGAATATGACATGATTGCAAGTTTAAATGCTGTTCAATGGCTTTCCATATGCTTATGCTGCTAGTATGGTGTAGAAATGAATGCTATTAGATTGCACTGTTGTGGTCTTGTGTTGAAGAAAAATGATGAAATATTACCTAGTTATCCTTGCACAAAGCTTCCAGATATGTCTAAAGATATCTTTTGGAAAAAACAATGAGTTATAAAGGGAAACAATAAAAAAAAAAAAGAAGAATAAATTTATTTTCTTGATAGCTTGTCTCAGACATAAGCTTACTTAGAGGTTGTAGGGTTCCCATTAACCCTATACTGATCTATGCAGCCTCAGATAGGGTGTTTTGAATACCTGCAGGTTTTACATCATTCACAGCAGGTTCCTGTGGCTCTACTTTCTTTTAATAGTTAATCACCCTTTTATTTAAAAAGAAATAACTGTGTCATTACAGTTACTATCAGCAGGATAAGTTTAACTTTTGAACTTCTACAGTTCTCAAGACTTGCAGTGTTGTTTCCCCTTCATGAACTTAATCCATCATAAGCATGATGAGGAAGGGAGATTCTGTAAGAAAATAACGCAGGAAACTAGTTTCTGCACTCAGAATTGCTAGTGTGCAGCTTTTTTATTTTTTAAAGTAGACTAGAGTCACAAAGCTGGTAAATGAGGCATGATGTCTTTGCTCAAGCTTTTAACTCAGCACAATACAAAAAACAAACGCTTCAAGTTTTAGAAACTGAGATTAGCTGGGAAGAAAAAATAGTAATAGACCTGTTTTTAGTAAAATGTATTGATTCAAAATGGAGCCTGTAAATTTTCTTTTTCCTCTTACTAAAGATTTCTTATGG
Organism: Rynchops niger; assembly: GCA_013400035.1. NCBI lineage: Eukaryota > Metazoa > Chordata > Aves > Charadriiformes > Laridae > Rynchops > Rynchops niger. The sequence continues at coordinate 86,113 of VXBH01002370.1, read as the reverse complement.
GTGCAAGAAAATACAGGTAATTGAACTGAATTGTGATACAAAGATTTTTCTACTTCCATGTGGGCTCATGAGTTTGCTATGGATTGATAGTCCAGCATAGAACAAATGTAAGCAACATTATGGGTAAAGATGAATGTTTTTTAGGCATAATTTCTAGATGGAATAGTAAGTTCCATGTGAACAGCTGTCAGACAAAATAGAGAAACAAAGTTATAAAGCAAAAATTATCCTTTCAAATAAAGAATATATATGTATATAATGTATATTTGAAGATGGTTATTTTAAACGTTGCATCATATGGCTGTCATTTGGTGATAGAAAAGTGTTAAAGCTGAACATTCATTTATGTATATTTATATAAATCAGCTAGGGAAACAGAGATCATGTTGATGGGAGCGTTTAGAAGACTGACAAATCAAGACAGTTTTAAACTTTAGAACTAAACTTTACTAATTTAGTTTAATAACTTCACATATTGTACTAATGGTTAGTTCTTTCTTGTTGTTAATCATCACTAATACACCTACAAAACTGTTGGTCTTTAATATTTGTATTTTAAAATTAACTCTGTGTATACAATACCACAGAGCTGATGCTGTACAGTGAGCACTGACGACTGAAACTGCTGGTGGTTCTTAGTCACAGAGTCAGTCATGAGCATTTTTAGGAAAGAAGTGGGAACAAGTGTGTCTCTTCTCTGATTTAACGTGCCTTTCCCTGATGTTTTTGTGCTACTTGCCTTCCTCCCAAAAGTGGGAAGTTTGCTCCCTATACTCCTTGTCTTGTTCCTGTTTTTTTGACTGATCTCATGTATTTGGCAGGATGTCCTACCTATTTACTGTCCTTCGTGTTTGTCTTGTCTCACAGCTTCTTATTACTTGGATGTCTCTTATGCACAAGTACATGCACCTTTGCACCTTCCATGGTCACATTGCTCACACACTTATGCAAAATCTATTTTCTTGTGTTGGGCCATGTTTGGGGTTTTTTTTGTTTATTAGGGATTTTGTTTTTGTTTGTTTGTTTGTTTGTTTTTTGTTTGGGTTTTTTTTTGTGTTTTTGTTACACTATGTTGATACGCTTTCTCTAATCAAAGCATCATGAAGAGAGATTTCTTAAGTGGTCTGATGGAGGCTAATCAGGCCTGAGGAAACTTTTTTGAGTGGCTGGGCTATGTAGTCATCTAAATGTTGGTATTATAAAGTTCTTGTGTTTCATATTAAAAAGTTCACGTGTTTGCATTAGAGACAGATGGAAAACTATTTTATTTCTTTCTGTGCCTGGATCTGATGGATGAAGGTGAATTGTCTGAAGACTGATCAAGGTAGAATTTGCATATATATTACAAGAATATTTGACACTGGGTTTGGAGAAATTTTTTCTTCTTCAACAACGTTGACATTAAGAAATTATTTCAAAGAAATCATTGTTCTATGTGAAGACTGTATTGATAGTGAAAATGGCATTTCTTTCTCTAAAATATGTGATGTTCAGAAATTCTTACATTAATTTTAAACCTTCTTGTTTTGACCTGTATCTTTAAAAATTAGACAATTACATTTTACATAAAGGTTGGAAGCAACTCAACACTTAACATTTTCTCCAGTTAATTCCAACTGCATCATGCTTATCTGATAAAAACTATGTTAGCTTTCTCAGCATTTTCAGAAGCTATTCAGATGGTATTTGCTGAACATTTGTACTCTTGTAAGCCCTAAGATGCAAGAAACTGACTTTTTACTGTTATGTGGCAATGATGTTTGACAGAGTTAACTGACCTTGGAGTTCTCCAGATGTTAATTGCCTGCTGTTCCTACTTTGTGATAGGTATGAAGGTATTTACGGAAAATTAGTGCCCACCCCTGACCATGTTAAAATGAAAATTCATTCTTTGCCTTCAGATTGCTCAAAGATGTCCCAACTTGATTTTGTTTGAATTATTTGGTTTTTTAAAGGTGCATCCTTTTATAAAGTTAGGTTATGCAAATGTATCTTCTGAGATTAAGAGGTACATAAATGATTAGACTCTGCTGTTATTAACAGAAAAAGATTAAGAACATGTTGCATTTCTGATTGGCTAATTTGGAAGGTCTATCGCAGAAAAGGGTTATGATTTTTCAAATATAAAGTATTTCTTTTTTATTTTTTTATGAAAGAAAAAAGTCTCAGAGGAATAGAGTAATTTATGAATATTTGTTATAGCTTACACTGTACAATATTGTGGAATAAATACCAAATTGGCTAAAAATACAAAACTACAGCATTGTTCACACATTAAGGAAAAGTATAAAATCAAGAGGCTTCTGAGGTAGAAAATAACCACAGCTGGCATGAAGAATACAGCATCTGTGGTTCCCTGATAAGCTACATGAGGTGCGGGAGAGGATGCAATTATTCCACGGATTTACCTTATGATGTATAGCAGATACGGGAATGGGATGATACCATGAAATAGATAAACTGCCAATTAGCTGCCCGCTCGATACTCGGAGCCAACATTTTGTCAAATTTTGATGAAATGCTGTCCTTTGTGCGAACTTTGCTCATTANTATAGCCAGGCAGTATCTTTATAACTTTGATGTGTGTTTTGTATATGTAACAATACTTTCATTTGCACGTGCTTTGCAGACAGTGTATTTATCACCGGCAATCCTAAGAACCTATATATCTGTTGTTTAAATAAACTGCACTTTTTAAAGTAGCTAGTCATTTTGGTTTCTCACTGAACGCGACTGAAGACTCAGGAGTGACTGTGCTAGTTCAGGAGCACGACTATACTGAAGGTGCAGTCCACTATTAGTGTACCCAAATTGTAATAGTTTAATAAATATTAAATGCAATTGGACTGATAGTGGTGAGTTGGGCATCAATCAGAATTTAAACCCAGCCGCACCTAGCCTCCCACCTCGGTGAGGAGTGTTGGAACGCAAGGGGGTTTAGTTGGTGCCGAAACCACTTTGCCCCATTTCATGCAGCAAATACGTGTAGAAGAATTTTAGTTTATTAGAATAACTGAAAAGTTAAGATTTTATTACAGATATCAAAATTAGAATTTTACACCTGCATTAATACGTAAATAAAGTATCAACATGAATTCTTGCCTGCAACGCATTTACGATGATCAATAATATTTACAGAATTGTAACGGTTTTAATATTTGAACTTCTACTACTCTTCTTTTATTTCATATTTTTACTACTATGGTTCAGCTATGGCAAAGCTGCTTCTAGCTGAGTATATTGCATCTAAATTTCTGATTTCAAATTTTACCTAGAAAGAGTGACGGAGAGTTTAATTTTAATATTTAAATATCTTGATATGTAGTAAAAGTGTATAAATAGTTATCTGATATAAGTTTTCAGGATCTGAAAGCTGATTAACATATTTCAAAATAAATTGCCATTTATGGAACATCTGTGCTAACAAAGCCATGATTCCTTAACTCCCTCAGCTCATCATAAATCCAGATAACGTGTCCGAGTGCCACAGCCAGATATAAAATGCAATGGTAAAACATTTTCAACTAACAATACATTGGAGATTTTTATTTTTTTTTTTCAAAAGTTATTTATCTAGAAATCACTGGAATTTTCCCTCTTCCGTATTTTTTTTAATAATCAACCCCTGGCCTCCCACCCCATCCCCCATCATGTGATTAATGCATTTAAAAAACAAGATGGATAAAGTACTGCACAGTTTTGCTAATGCATGTCATGCCGATATTCAGTACTGCTGAATTCTTAAATATTTTCAAGTATTGTATAAATTATGGAAATTGATTGAATATTTAAGAATTCAGTCAAGCATTTGCTACATTATGTCAGAAAATGTGCAATCCTTAAGACAAGAAAGGTGATTGAAGTACTAGTTAAAGTGAGATAATTACAAATTTTACTAAGAATTTTGAGTTAAGAAGGAATTTTCTGGTAGTGGAGCAGCTCAGTGCAATGATAAGTTTTCAGAATGAGGTGCTGTGTTTGTTTTTGTTGTTGTTGCTGTTTTGTTTTGGGGTTTTTTGGTTTTT
>VXBH01002370.1:60187-82047 GCA_013400035.1 Rynchops niger | reverse complement strand
TTTTTTTTTTTTTACTGATGATGGTTTTTTTTGCACTGATGACAGTAAAATCAAAATGATGGAGGAACTGATAACTACAGAAGGGGCTGAAAGAACTAAAAGGCTAGAAATGTAAAATTGAGACAAAATGTAATAACAGAAGTTTTACAGTGCATTTAGGGAGGAATTCTAAAAAACTTTTTTTTTTTTTTTTTTTTTAAAAAGGACCAGATAAGAAAAAAGATTAAATTAAGCAGGATCAGAGCAATTTGGTCATATAAGTTAATCAGATCAGTTAACCACAGTTGTACATTTCTGAGAAACACAAATATGACTTTAGGAGAATTAGATTTAATTTATTTTTCTTTTTTAGACATATGGCATCTGTCCAGATACTGCTAAGATCTCATCTAGAACACTGTATACTATTCTGGTTACCTTGATCTCAAAAGAAAAGTTACAGTTGGAATAAGCAGAGATAAGGACTCTTGCCAGAGAGTGGAGAGTCTGTTTTATGAGACAGGATTAAAAGAATTGGGGTAGTGTAACAGCAAAATGAAGAATGAGAGGAGATCAGATTGTCTTCCATAAATACATCATAGAAGCAAACAGGAGGTAGGGAGAACAGTTATTTAAGCTGAAGGACAATGTTGGCACAGGTGTTATAGCTATAAATTGGCCATGAACTGGACAGGCTGTAAATTTAAAAGAAAGTTTTCTGCTCATTAGAGGATAAGTGAGAAAGGAAAAATATCCTACTGCTTTTAAGATAAACCTTGACTACATTTGATTTAAAAAATAAAGAAATAGGATTTAATTAATTTTATATTGTGTTTGTTTTTTAAAACTTACAAACAATTTTTCCATGAAATTTAATTACCTTTAAAGGTTATGTGCAGAATGACTGTCTTTGTATTCCCATGTTGGTTAGAATTAAACTGAGAAAATGGATATGTAATGGAACCACAGTGTTTCACATCCGATGAGCATTTTATCCTATTAAAAATTCCAAAAGATTGCTAGGGTCTCTTAGGAAGGAAGAATCAGTACATCAGACATATTGAAAAAAGCTAATCTCTATCTGGATTTAGTCATAATTTCCTAGCTTAATTCCTGTTTGAGTTATAACAGTGATAATTCCACTTAAAGTAATTTGGTGTGTTTATAGCCTTGGCTACATTCTTTTCCTTTTTCAGTCTTAACAATACTATACCTAAATAAGCATTTTAAAAATCTATAAATACATATGATGTTTCTTGTGCTGTTTTACAGACATTTTGAAGATTGTTTTCTTATTAAAAGGACTTGTAATCAAACTGATAAGCTAATTTGATATAACTTCTGAATGTGTCTTAGTTCTTGTCTTCACTAGTTATTGCAATTAAACTTTAAATCCAAACTATGTGTATTTCTTCTTTTATGAGGTAATATTAGTATAGATTTAAAAAGACTGCATTTTTCATAGTTTTATCTGAGTTGACAGCCTCCCTTCACTCTTGGGCAACTGTAGTTTCTGAAAAAGCCCCTGAAGTTTTGCGCTTTAAGCCTGACATAAGTTCAGGTCTATAATATCCTGTAGGATTGTTTTTTTCCTTTTTTTTTTTTTTTTTCTTTTAACTTTAAATAGTTCATTTTTCATCTTGAACTGCATGACATATGACATTTTATGAATATATTTAAATAGTGTGTACATAAAACATTGAAAAGAATTTTTTTCCCAATCTTACCTGAAATCTTACTAGGTTGAAATTTCCAGTGTTTGTATGCCGTCTGTGGGAAAGTATTTGAAAAGAAACTGTGTGCTCTTTCAAGCTGAACAAAACCACGCCAAACAAAATCATACAGAAAAGATTCTGCCAACTTTTTTATTCTATCTGCAGAAGCTAATAGATGATGATAATTTAACATTCATTTCTTTGGCAGGGTGTCTGTGACCAGTATAGTCTTCAATAAGCATTTAACTGATGTAGTCTGAAAAGCTGGCAGATGGGCACAGAAAAATATCAGCACAGGTTTTTTTGGAGGCCTTCAAACACAATCTAGACTTTAAGGCTGCCAAGTATAGTATTGAGGCATATGTCATTTGTAAATGACCATGGATACATTGACTGAGATGTTTGGAAAATGGTGATTTTGCAGGCAATTATAACAGAACTGACCTTATTTCTTTTCACTGCTTCTGTGATTCATCATTCCTATTCAAAGTGGCTCTAAAATTTGGATATCATGGTTATGATCTGGGGTAGATGACTCCACCAGACGGGACCCCATTGTACTATGTAGTCCATAAATTTATGAAAAATAAAAACCTTTGAATAAAAGAGCTTATCATTTACACTTAAAAATACAGCACGTGAGTAAGGTAAATAATTCTGAGGGAAGAAAAAATAAATTGGTCACAAAATAGTACACATGCAATAAGTAGGTAATCATTAATTGCTCAGGCTACCAGCGCATGTGCCTGGATGAGTGCGGGCCAGAGATGCCAGTTTACTGGAAGCTTTGAACTTGGAGCTCTACATGGCCCAAACCAGTGCTTTTCTATCTTATTGGATATGAATTTAACTCATTAGCTGAATGTCTTGGCAGGAATTATCATGGATGCACATTAATGTTTTCCTTTTTCTGAGGTCTGAGGGGCTCAAAAATGCATTGAATTGCTCTGTGCTTTTGCTTCTATCACTTCATTCTTTGACTTGCACGAAGTGAACTGTGATCAATCTATACTTGTCAGTGTAGGCATACCTTTTAAGATTTCATTAAATAGTTGCTTTCTGAGGTATTAGAAGGGAACTTTTAAGTAGTGAGTTAAAGAACAAGAAAAGTCATGATATTGTTTGCTAAAGAATTGATTACAGTGGTGGAAAGTAACTGCATTTTCTTGGTTATTAATGAATATGGAAGTGGGTGGCTGACACATCTTGTTCATCATGCAGCTTGTCAGCTCCTGCAAAATAACCCTCAGCTTTCATTTCAGTTATTCATTTCTAGTCCTCAATACTGCAGAATAAACCTAAAAAATGTGAACTCCATGTTTTCTTACTACACAGAAACCAGAGAGCAAAATCCTGAAACATATTCTTTTGAAAAAGAACAACAAAGAGAAAGAAATTGTGCTTTACTTTACTCTTTTTTTTTTCTGAAGTTGGCATCAATGTGGTGACGATGGATTGTTGTTTTTTTTTTTTTTTTTTGGGAAAGTGGAATTCACTTATTATACACTTCATATCTTATGATGGAATTAATCATACCTGCCCACAATGCTCATCTTTCTTACACTGTAGGCATTTACAACTGAATCTGTTTGTCTGTGCTGTCATAGTTAATACAGATACAGTCAAAAGCATAATTCATGTCACTAAATGGAGGTTTAGATTAGGTATTAGGAAGAATTACTTTACTGAAAGAGTGGCCAGGCACTGGAACAGTGTGGCCAGGGAGGTGGTTGAGTCACCATCCCTAGAGGTATTTAAGAAACATGTAGATATGGCACTTCAGGGCATGCTCTAGTGACAGAGATTGTAGGGGTTTTTTTTGTGTGTGTATGGTTGGACTCGATGATCTCAAAGGTCCCTTCCTACCATGAGGATTCTATGATTCTATGATTCTATAAATGTAGGTATTATAGAGCATGTGCCATGAATAGTGCAGTTAATTGCATCATAACCTCTACTGACTTGCTTCAAATAAGAGGTAAAGTAAGCCAAGCTGTCTTGTTCAGATCTAGATGACTATGCAGATGAATTTTTTCATGCGAAACTTTTAATTTATTTTCACAGGGAACTCACGTTCTGTTTGCAGAAGACCAGTCTAGTCTTGCAGTAGTCAATGGCAGAGTTTTCTTGGGCACTTCCCTTTCATGCACTTGCATGACGTCAATGACACTTTTAATAGGGCTAACTTTACTCTGAATATTTTTCCCACCACATATTTTACTACCAGTATTATGCAAATTGTTAACTATCATATCTTTTTTTAATGTGTTTAGACCTCATTTTCATCTGGTAAAGTTTGTCTCCTCTCAAAAAATGGAACTCCTTATTCCCTTCTATTTCCTGTATTCACTTTTAATGTAATTCCTACCACATAGGCATTACCACAAGTAATAGCTAGTATTCGTTTACAGAGAACATAGTTTCAGGAGAGCAATGCAGTCTCCAAGTAGCTATTGAACTAAGGGCTGTGGGGCTTACTTTTCTCATTTGTGTGATAAGGTGATTGCTACAGAAATTTCAGTCCTCAGCTGGATATGGCCTGCCTTCTGGTCACACTTGGCTCCCAGCTCATTCGCTTCATGAAGCAGCCTGGTCCTTGCTACTCTTTAATTGTTGTTTTAAAATAAATTGAGGAAGAAATTATCTCATATTCCAAGTATTTCTTTTCTAGTGTTTTGGTTTCACCTATGGAAACATCAATTTTGCTTCCCTTTTATTATCCAGAGACAAATTAATATCACTAAAGAAAAATTCTTCATTGTTTTCTCTGTCTTTCATGCACAACTGGGAGGCCTTTTTGGGTAAGAAATGGGTTAAGGCTTTGTGGCAGGAGCACACCTCTCCTCCCTTCCCCCACAAGTCTAGAGGTGTGGTTCAGGGGCATGGTGGCTTGTTTGGCAGGAAGCTTGTGAGCTGGCCTTCACGTATGCAAACAACCCCCAGACACATACCCCAGATAGCCGAGCCCTAGAAACCACCTCAGGCAATGAGCCTTTCTTTGGAGACTCCTTGACCAATGCGAGCTACGTGACCACGACCAATAGATGACCACAGTTCAGATCTGACCAGGCTATAAAATGGGGTCCCTGATGGAGACACCTCTTTGAGTGGTTCTCCTCAGAGCAGTGCGTCTGTGATTGGAACCCCTCCCTTTGGGTCGAGATGTCAGCCTCAAAGTAAATTCCTCAAGAACTGAGTGTCCTCACCTTTTAGGTGAGCGGTTTGCACATTTTGAAGCATCATTCTAAACTTAGAGTTAATACACACAGTGTAGCAATAGTTCCCAACCGACATCCTGAACCTGTACAAAGTTATGTCTGTCACAATATTTGTAGTGTTAAGATGCCTGTTCATTTTTATCATTCTACCTGAGGTTTTTTTAACATCTTTTATTGGTCTTACACTTCCACGACAGGCTTGATCTCTGAGCCTTAATCATATGGGGTCAAAACCCGTGCAGACTATCTTTACTTCTCTTAGAATTAAAATAAACATATGCATACATAGAGTACCTGCCATTCTTCTCCCTAAAGATATTGAATACATAAAGCTTCTTTTTTCCTGTGTTCTTATTTCTCATGTTCTATGATAGATTCATAAAGTTAACAGGATCTAGTATAAGATGCTGCCTCTACGTATAAGACATATATTTTATGTTGGTTTTGATAGCAGAAACTATTTCTAGAACTGCAGCATCCAGCACCTTTCAGGTATTAACTAGGTAACCAATTCAGACAATTCTATCTATATTTTTCTTAAGAATATTTTAACTAAGCTACTCAAAGGAGAGTCCACGCTACAGCATGAGATGTAGCATGTAAAATACCATTATTTAATAACATGAAATCCACCTGCTTCAAAATTTTCCTTCTACACTGTCTCCTCCTCTGACAAAAGGACCCCTCAAGCTATATTTGAAGTTTAAAACTCCCACTTTCTTTGTTTTTTTTTGATTTAGAATCCCTCCTGGTTGGAAAGTGAATTTAAAACAGTATTAACAAAAAAAAAATAAATAAAAGGAAATGTTTAAAATTTTATATATGTCTACAGGGCATTCTGCCTGTAATACTGAAACCATGTGAGTATAGAGGATGTTTATAAGTTTATGGGATAAAGCAGCTTTTCAGTTACATGATAAATGATTTATTAGAAGATTAGCAAGTTATCTGTATAATTTAGAAAATTTCTACACTTAAGACCTATGGTCACCCAAAAGTGAGTCATCTGGCTTCTTTGGTAGTTTCCTTATCTCCCTGAATGAACCTACCTCAGTTTGTAGACTCTTCACTCTTTGTCCTCATCTGTCCTTGGAATACTCATGAGGTTTTATCTCAGCACAAATTAAGTCTCAGGGAAGCTATGACATGTAATGTACAAGTTGTATCACCATGTCATTCTTCTAGGCTGTGGGACTCATGTATTTTCACCTCAGAGCTAGTAACTAGTGATAGTGGCCAGCAGCATTCTTGAATTATGTTTCTTTAATTAAAATTTTAAAAACCACATATGCATTTCTAAATATCCAGAATCTTCCATTTATATTTAATGTCTTAGTTTTATTCTACTGCAAGCTCTGTTAAGCAAGCTTTTTTCTTGACTTGCCAGAATAGAAAGAGTTTATATTCCTTTAACTCTGACTCAGACAATGGAATGACCCACACCAGATCAGTAGATCCTGTTGTGTTTTGTTTTCTTTTCAGCTGTATGTCTGGATTCCTCCCTCTCACAGGGAAGATGTGCTTATGGCTATGCTTCAAATACAGGATAAAATTTTACATTTCATTTTAAATGTCAAATCTATCTAGCCAAACAAACAGGATACTGTGCTTGGCCTGAAAGGGGGCTGTACAACATTACTGAAGCAATGCAGCTGTAGTAGGTAATATCTATGCACAAGACGCTATTAAGTAGATACGCTGAATCGCTCTGAGACAGGTCTAGAAATGCTTGTTGAGTGGATGTAATGTAGTGTTCTTGTATTAGGGCTACCAATACTCCCATAGCTATTTTGGTCATGCCATTTTGTCAGTTTTCTAAAGTCAACAGATGGATCTCTAAGACTTTGCTTTCACAAATAATTACTGGAGGGAAGAGGGTGGGATTTTTCTCATTTTTTGTGGGCTTTTTTTCTTCATACTGACTTTATTCTGTCCCATGGATTTGAGCACCTTCTGATTCCTTAGGTGTTCTCAAAACTGATCTTTGCCTACAGTGGGTGATAATGAGGTAGATTGCAAACATGCACTGTTTTAAAAAAGATTGCTTGTTCCCTCTCTCCCCTCCCAATTCACTAATGATAAAAATGTCAAAATACATTTTAATTAGTTACAAGTTACATAACTTTTTTCATGTTTACCTGAAATTCTTCTTTCCCTAGTTATGTTTCCCTAAATCTAGCCAATTCTTTCCAGGAAAAAACTGCGGTGATATTTTCTCAGTGTTTGGCCATGTAACTCAGTGTCCTTATTGGCTATAATTCAGTGTTCCTGTGAGTAAGAACATTGTAGATGGGTAAAAGACATGGTTTGATGATCTAATATGCACTCAAAAAAATCAAATGATTACAATCTAACCTTCAGATGGTTTGAAAAAAGCAGTTCGTTCAGACAGCTGAGCATGTATGTTGTTACAGCTACAACAATCTTTTCAATGTGAGGCTAGTGCTAGGAAAAATGAAACTTGCAGGTGGGTGAAAGGAAGTTTGAGCTGGATAGTTAAGACTAAAAGAAGAGAGTGAGGGAGTGCATTCAGAACAATTTGACAGGAAACTGGTGATCCCAGCATGATATTTTTTCTATCAGTATTTCTCATATTCTGATGCAATAATGATGCGGTTTCTGTTGGATTTGAAATGACGTGAGAGAGAACTAAGCCATGAAACGTGGATTTTCATCTACCTTTGCTGTGATCTGTTCAAAATTCTGTACATTGGTGTAGTTGGTATACACCATGGCCCTAAGGTACTTTGAGGGATTTTTTGTTCTACTAAAACATTGCATATGATATATATGGCTGATATCTAGTCCTAGTACAGTGAAGTAGTCCATGATTCTGATATATAGTTGCTAAGAAACAAAGGAACTCAGCAACTCTCAGACAGTTTTCTGAAGAGTAATTACAGGACTCTAGGAAGTTATGGAAGATATTGCTTTTAAGGAAGAGTGAAAGTTATATTCTAATATTAAGTTCAGATTCTGACATGTCTCTCTCAAAAATATACATGGAATAAGAGTAGTTTTATACAGTGTAGCTGAACACTTCAGGCTGTTTGGAACTCATATGACAGTGTTTTCTGAAAGCTAGGAGACTGCTGGTGATAGTAATATATTACTTTCTCTTTTGGTATAAAATACTTTTAAGAGCAAACTCACATTTAAAAAAAAAAAAACAATCAGGGATTGCTGAAGTTAGAATCACTTGTCTTTAGTCCATTCTCTTTGAATATATATGACAGTACTATCTTTTTAAACTCTAATATTAGTCTACATCTAAAAAAATAACCCACAAAAGTGATGTCTCTTTAGGGAAACCTTTGTGTTTAAGTGTCAGATAACATTCACAATTTTCAATTCATTTTTAACTCAATCACTATAAAACATTTTTCAGATTCCTTTGATATCACACTAGTGTTAGTCCAGACTTCGTTTAATCTAACTTTAATGAAATGCTTCTTAGTAAGGTGCTAATTTTCAGTGAGCACTAAAAGGACTATAATTTGTTCCTATTTGTTGTGAAGGAAAACTGTAGCACTGGAAGTAATTTGCATTCCGGTTTTCTGTGTTTTCTCATCAGTCTCTGTGTTTTCTCATCAGTCTCTGTTTTCCTTCATAGTGACACAACACTTTATATACAACTTGGAAGAGGTTTTATTGCTGGAAAGGTAGTTATTTCCTTCTTATGGCAAAGATCAAGGAAGAAGATGGTAGAAAATGCTTTATTTGCTTCTATATAGGTCAAGCCCAATAAAAGAATCCACCTTTGGAGAATGAGATTACTAATTTGTGTGGCAGATATTGATTTTTAGAAGAAATATGCAACAATTTTCTTAGTGGAGGTTTTAACTCCTCTGAAGTAAAGGTTATCTGCCTGAAAGATGATTTCATGGAGATAGCTTTCTAATTTATTTGTAAATTCCATTGTTTTTAAAGCATGGCTCATACATCAGAACTCGTTTTTGTCCATGGAGATTTTTGCATTTTTGGCAGTTAAATAGCTGTTTTTAAATGGACTCATTAAGCATTACAAAATCTGAAACAGTTTTTGAATTTACTAAATTGCATTAATTGTATTAATACTAGTTGAAGTATGTCTATTCCTCCTTTGAAAGTAATTTTCAGAAAGAAATACAAGTTATATCAGGGTTAGAGATATGCGAAGGTTGGTAAACGTAGGTTCTTAAATTCTTAATTCCCTCAGAGAATACATTATGGATTTTCAAAAGAAATCCTTTTGTGAGATTATGTAGCTTTGATGGATGCCAGGAAAAGAGGCAAAATAGATTTCTTGATTGTTCACATTACAAATTTGCAGAACTGACACTCTCCATTGGCCTGTCAAATTTATTTATATCTGACAGTCTTAATCCCAGACAAGCAGCTTTAGTTTGGTGGTAATATTATTGTTACAAGAAAGAATATCTGACAGTTTCAAAGACACGTATGTGAACAATACATTGCTATGTATATCATGTCTTTAAGTATTCAGCATAACTTTTAAGCTATAAACCTTTTTTTTTTTTTTTTTGTAATGGGACACTTCAGATGAAACTGCTTAGGAATAACATATGTTGAACTTAGACAAGTTCCAGCAATAAGTAAATCTTGTAACTGTGTGCCATTCATTTTTGGTAACTGGAATTATTAAGGAACAAATAATTCCTTTTACCTAGACTGCTTTTATTATCTCTTCACGGAAAGGTGAAGCGGAAAAAGATTGTCTTACCCTAAACAGAATGACAGCTGGTCAGACAGACACATTTGTTTTATACATGGTAAGAGAAAATGTATGACAGTGCAAAGCTGAATAAAGGTTTTATCAGCATAAGCACAGGACGGCTACATCAGTCACGAGTGACAAACCCTTTAGTCAGCTTTATAGGTCGTCCCATGTACAGGTCAATAAAACCCAGAAAAAAAATCCTTACCCAGGCAGTTGTTAAGTACTGCATGCTTTGCATGTTGTCTCAGAGGCTTGGGATACTGTGATAGCTCCAGAAAAACTCAATGGCTAGTTGGAACACAGATGAGTATGTGAAAAATGTCTAAAAAATTTTGGAATAATAAAATCTATTTTAAGTAGCAGTATTCTAAATTAATAGAAATTTGTGTATTATATTTTTGCCTCTGCCAGTAATCAAAATAAACTTTTCCAGACACTCGTGTAATTTTACTGACACTAGAAGAAACCCTAATGTCGTCTTTCTTCTATGATAGGACTTTAACCATGAAATTTGATAAACTATATTTTTAGAAGCTTCTGCTGACTAAGCACTGAGGAGAAGCTCTGGCATAAATGACATTACTTTCACAGAGTCACAGAATCTTCAGAGTTGGAAGGGACCTCTAGAGATCATCTAGTCCAACTCCCCTGCTAAAGCAGGATTGCCCAGAGCACATCACTCAGGAATGCATCCAGGCGGGTCTTGAAAATCGCCAGAGAAGGTGACTCCACAACCTCCCTGGGCAGCCTGTTCCAGGGCTCTGTCACCCTCACCATAAAGAAGTTCTTCCGTGTATTTGAACGGAACTTCCTGTGTTCCAACTTGTGCCCATTGCCCCTCGTCCTGTCACTGGGAACCACTGAAAAGAGTCTGGCACCATCCTCCTTCAACCCACCCTTTAGATACTTGTAAACATTAATCAGGTCTCCCCTCAACCTTCTCTTCTCCAGGCTAAAGAGTCCCAGCTCCTTCAGCCTTTCCTCATAAGGGAGATGCTCCAGTCCTTCAGTCACCCTAGTTGCCCTTCGCTGGACCCGCTCCAGCAGTTCCCTGTCCCTCTTGAACTGGGGAGCCCAAAACTGGACTTTGAAGAGATGAAAGTTTTCTTTTCCTCTGAAAGCAGATGATCTAACTTTATATTCTCCTCCTACCTTTCTTATCAATGTACGTGTCAGACAGATTAATACTGACAAGTATGAAATTAATCTATAACATTTTAATATTGTCATAAAAATTTTGAATCAGAAGTGTACAAAGGGTGAAATTCAATATTAGTGTTTATGTCACAGATTTTTTAAATCTATAGCTTGATGATTGAAGTAATTAGATTTATTTATTAACTTAAAGCAAAAATACCTCTGTGCAATTCTTTCTGAATTTTTAGAGTTTTAGAAATATTTAGTTAGCATTTCTCTCCGTATTTTTTTTTTCTAGCTCCTAAGATGCCATTCATAAATCCAGTCCCACTGTAAATCCTGCTTATATTTACTTCTTTGTTACTGTTTATGTTTGGCTTTTGGTTTTCATACAGTAACACTGTGTTTCTAAATAAGGGATATACAGATACCTAGTAATATGTGTATTTTGAAATGTCATTCACATCTCTTATGGAAAATCAAGTTTTGCTGCTTTCACACCGTTGATAATTTGAAGAGAGGCTATACATTTTGGAATTGGATGCTTCTTTTTTCTAATTACAAATGGAAGTAAACACGATAACCAGCACAGATGCTTGTGATTTTGTGAAGAGAGAATATGCATAGTCAAAGACATACTGTAAAACTTTCTGCACTAAGATAAATTCAACATTTTTAACTTTAGAAGGAAAGGACAAATACAAACAACAGTAAACTACTAAAGATGTGTGTATATATATAAATGGAATAACCTATCCTTTGCTTTAATATACTGTAAAACACCATACACTTTTGAGTAGTTTGAAAACCAATCTTTAAAAATAACAATATCAGATAATGACAGTATCAGGTATTATAGACGGAATTTTTAAAAAGCATAGTAATTTTATTACCAATACTAGTATTTGTAATTATGTTAGTTATAGTGAAATATAACTACCTCTGCATTCAGAGTGACAGCTTATTACGGTACCCATTAAATATTTATTTTTTACAGGAAATGATATAATTTTACTATTTTTTTTTGGTCATTTCTTAGATATCAGAGAAATGTGTTTGAAATTGTTATTCTGCTTTCATAGACCATCCGTTCAAATAATGGAGGCAAATGTAACATTCAGTTTTTCAGAATCTAACCATTGAATTTCTAAGAGATGGAATTACTTCTGAGTTTTTCAAATAAAAAAGTAATTTTCGCTCTTCACATTCACCTACTTTACATAAGTATAACATATTTTTATCCAGGAACTTGGGCTCTTTGAATTATTTCTCAGGGTGCTAGGAATGGGAAAGCACAGTTATACAACAGATCTCAGACTCCCTCTTAAAATAAACTGTTAAAAACAAAACATAAGTGTCATCATTTTTTTTTTTTTTTTTTTCTGAGATGTTGATTTTTAGAAATAAGAGAAGTACACATTTTTTCTAGAGCATCCAAGGAGGCTTTTGAGAAAGTAAGTATTCTTTTACAGAAAAGAAACCTGAAATAATGCAGCCCAGTAAGTAAAACTTTTGCTATTATCACTAAAGGCCCCAGGCTATGTGTTGACCTAATAGTGCAGGATCTCATAACTTGTCCAGACTTCTTGGCCTGATGTTATTTTAGCTCGTTTAGCTTTAACAGCTGTCTAATGACCATGTGGCTTTTATCTAATTAGGTTTTTTTCTTAAATTGGTATTATTTTGTATCGTAATGCCTACTATAAATAATTTCCATAAAGATAGAAGTAACAAATAGTTACTATATGCAGAATGAACTTTGACCCTAGAAAGCTAGTGTTGCATAGAAAAGGGCAGTCATTAAAGGTGCCAAGACTGTCAGCAATTCAGCAGTGGTGAACTATGGATAAAAATGCAAATTTATAAAAAAATTAGGGGTAACACAAAAGATAAATAACATTATCTAACTCATGTCCAACATATGAAACCTAACAAAGTTAAAAGTAAAGAGAATTATGGTCTGGTGCAGAGAGTATGAGACATATCAGAATTAAACAGTACCTCAAGTGGACTTTAGGTTGACGAGAAGAAAGCATGAGCATCATGCTAGTCCTGGCAAAGCGAAGGAGGAACACCCCTCATTAAAAAACATACTTCTCCCTGTGAAGGCTTCAGGCTGGTGACAACTCGTTATAATCTCCCTCTGCCACCCCAAAGCAGAAGTACTCAGTCAGACTTAGGATCAGAAGGAGTGAGCATATCACCAGAGGAAAAGGGGAGGGGACAATAAGACAGGTTTTTTTTGTATAACTTTTAAATGTAACATTGATAGAGAGACGCATACTAGATGATGTTGGTCCAAATCTGGGGCATCCTTACAAGAAATGCACTGAATTTCTAACAATGAGCATTATCTAGCTAATTCTGTTAATTTTTTCTGGGGATTTGGAAAAATAATATTCACAACCTCTCTGTAAATGAAATTATTTAAATATCAGTGCTGATATTTACAGACTAATGTTTTGTGACAGTTGTTGATAATAGTATTTAAGTGATTGCAATTTTACATAATTGGGTCATCTTCTAACGCGGGAAAATTCCAGTAAAACACAGAACAGAAATGTTCCAGGATATCTTTTGAAAATAAGTTAATGACGGATGTCTGTCTGAGGTGCTCTGGTATTGATTAAGTACTCAGATGTAATGATGGAAAATGAGTCCTGACTGATAAATTTAAATAATTGAAGAGATTGAACTTCACGGGAAAAGTTTCTCTAAATCCTTTCTCTAAAATAAAAGATAAAGATGTACCCAACCTTCTTACGCTTTCATAACACAACTTCTCTCTCCCCAAAAGCAGTAAATATAGTGGAGATAATTACCTTAATCTGATCAGGAAAAAACAACTGTAATCAAGAACAATATCCAATCTTATTATGGTGGCTATGAAGCCTAGCATAGATTGTGACTCTATAGTGTTGTGTAGGACCTCCAGTGTAAAGCCAAAAAAAACCCCCAAAACCAAAACAACCACCTGTGCGGTTGTGTGGTCATTAGCTGCCTACTGAAGTTAAACCATGACCCTATACCTTCAGGTATTTCTATGTATTAACAAGCTCTCTCCTGAGCTTTCTCTTCTCCAGGCTGAACAGCCCTGGCTCTCTTAGCCTTTCATCATATGAGAGATAGTCCAGTCCCTTAATCACCTTAGTGGCCCTTCGTTAGACTCTGTCCTGCATGTCCTTGTCTCTTTTGTACTGAGGAGCCCAGAACTAGACACAGTACTCCAGGTGTGGCCTCACCAGTGCTGAGAAGAGGGGAAGGATCACTTCCCTCAACTTGATAGCAATATGTTGCCTAATGCAGGCCAGCATACCATTAGCTTTCTTTGCAGAAACTGCACATTGCTGGCTCATGCTTAATTTGGTGTCCGCCAGGATCTCCATCTGCAAAGCTGCTTTCCAGCTGGGTGGCACCCAGAATGTATTGGTGCATGAAGAATTCCTCTCAATTTGCAGAACTTTGCACTTCTTGTTGAAGTTCCTGAGGTTCCTGTCAGCCCATTTCTCCATGCTTTGGATAGCAGCACAGCAGTCTGGCCTTTCAGCCACTCCTCCCACTTTTGTGCAATCAGCAAACTTGCTGAAGGTACACTCTGCTCCACCATCCAAGACCATTAATGAAGATGTTAAAAAGGATTGGACTCACTACTGATCCCTGGGGTACGCTGCTAGTCACTGGCCTCCAACTAGACTTGTGCCACTGATCACTACCCTCTGGGCTTGGCTGTTCAGCCAGTTTTCAATCCACCACTCTGTCTGCTCGTCCAGCCCATACATCAACAGCTTGTCTGTAAGGATCTTTTCAGAGACGGTGTCATAGGCCTTACTGAAGTCCAGGTAGACAATACCCATTGCTTTCCTCTTATCTACCAGGCCAGTCATTTCACTGTAGAAGTTTATCAAGTTGGTCAAGCATGACTCCACCTTGCTGAATCCATACTGACTACTCTTGACAATATGATTGTTGTCCATGTGCCTGGAAATGGTGTCCAGGATTAGCTAGTCCATCAAAGAATATACACATGTAGAAGCCCATCTGATACAGGTAGTTTTGTGTGGCACAAATTAGATCAGTAAAAGGTCTTACATTGGTTTGAATTCTTATGACTCTGAAGCCTTCCTCACTTAGTACTGCATACAGGTTTCCACAGATAACTTGAAAGAAAAATCTATGGCAGGCATGTTGAACAAATACATACACATAATTATACACTACAGGAAACCATAAACTTGAGATGCAAATCTGACGCAAAAATGTTCTGTCATCAATGATACAGATCTATATAGCGTGTTACATGCAGTAGATTGTTATGCATACACAGTTAAGTCATTCCATAATTCAGGACATTGAACTGAAGACTAATCCAGTTAGCTCTCTCTCAATCAACTAAAATCTTTTCTGTAGTCTGAATTAAGGTAAGTGAAGCATCTGCTGTAACCAGAGAAATATTTGAAATTTTTAGAGCTATTTTAAAATCATCTCTTCAACCAATGTAACTGCCACATCAAATGAATGTGCCTTCTAGGAAACAAGAATGAATAATTAAAAAAAAAAAAAAAACCAACGTATTTCCTTGAGGCTAGATAAGACAAAATTGCTACCAGCTGCATAAGTAAATGATCGACCAAAAGTAGTTCCAAAGATGCTAGCACAAACTGCCAAAGGAGCTTGCCAACCAGTTAAATAGTGCTACTAGAAAATAAGTCCTTCCTGGCTGAGCAGCTGTATCCTATGATTCAAAGGAACAGAGTAAAAAATGCTTCAGTCTGATAAGAAAAACAATCTCTTTTCAAGATGCTTGACCCAATTAAGAAAAAAAATAGAAAAGCAGTCTGAAAATATTATTGTTGATTGCTACTGGGAAGTAGTGGTGCATCAGTTTTCAAGTGCCTATGGAGGTCTCTCTTTAGTAGTACAGAATGAATGTGCTTTTCTCAGGTGACAGAGGTTGTAATAAAACACAAAGGAGCTGAGAATGAAACAACATCCCATTGCTACAGGGAATAGATTCTATACAAAGACATTTCAAAGCTATTATTTTTTAGTTTGCTAACTGTCACTTTACCTCTTGATTTTGGGGTGATATAGGTGGATAAAACCCTCCTTTCCAAGCCTTTCAAGCCAAGGTGTTTTCATATCCTGACATAAGTTATTGAACTGTTCACAGGTCATGAAACAGGGTGTTATGACTGATAACACTCAACAAAACTAGTTGTAGTTCAAAAACTCACACTAAATAAAAGAGAAGAAAAATGTTATCTTCTTAAAACCTATATTATTGTTTGTAGGATCAGTTCAGTGCTCCTTAAGAATGCATATGGTAGACATCACATAAATTGCCATATATAAACTGTCCTCATTAAGATTCACTAACTGAATCAGAATTTAATTAATTTAGATTAAAACATCATGCTAAAAAATCAAACAACTTTTCCTGTGCTGATTTAGTACCTGTGGTGAGTTGAACTTGGCTGGCTGCCAGGTGCCCACCAAGCCGCTCTCTCAGTCTTCCTCCTCAACAGAACAGAGGGAGAAAATAAGATGAAAAGCTTATGGGTTGAGACAAAGACAGGAAGATCACTCACCAATTACTGTCACAGGCAAAACAGACTGAACTTAGGAAATTAATTCAATTTATTGCCATTTAATAGAGAATAGGAGATCAAAAAAAAAGCCCGAAACTAAAACCAGTTTCTCCCCACCCCCTCCCTTCTTCCCAGGCTCAATTTCACTGGTGACTCTTCTGCCTCCTTCACCCAAGCAGAGCAGGGGGATGGGGAACGGGAGTTCATAATGCCAGTTCATAATGCTTCATCTCTACTGCTCCTTCCAACTCATGCTCTTCCCCTACTCCAGCATGGGGTCACCCCCAACAGGAGACAGTCTTTTATGAACTGCTCCAATGTCAGTACACTCGGCTACAATTCTTCNCGGCTACAATTCTTCGGGAACTGCTCCAGCGTGGGTCCCCATGGACCCCAGGTCCTGCCAGAAAACCTGGTCCTGCATGGTCTCTCCATGGGCTGCACCTGCCTTCAGGGCACATCCACATGCTCTGGTGTGGGGTCTTCCATGGGCTGCAGGGTGACAACCTGTGTCACCATGATTTTTTCCATGGGCTACAGAGGAATCTCTGCTCTGGTACCTGGAGCACCTCCTCTCCTTCTTTCTTCCCTGACCTTGTTGTCTGCAAGGTTGTTTCACATTTTTTTCTTCTCCTTTCTCTGATAGCTGCTGCACAGCATTTTTTACCCTTTCTTAAATATGTTATCACAGAGGTGTCACCACCTTCACTGATTGGCTCAGCTTTGGGTAACAGTGGGTCTATTTTGGAGCTGGCTGAAACTGGCTCTGTTTAATATGGGGGCAGGTCCTGGTGTCTTCTAACAGCAGCCACCCCTGAATCCTCCCCACTATCAAAGCCTTGACATGTAAACCCAATACAGGGTTTTTGATGTCACAGTTACAATCAAATCTACATGATGTGCCATATAGACTCTAATTTGCACAGTTAATTAAAATTATTTAATTGAGCAAGATATATACATTTTTTGTATTATGTACACATAATTAAACAGTAGTAATTTCCATAAGAATTCCCTAAGTATTTCTTAACTAAAAGGGGTTTTTGTTAGTTCCTTTTATTCTGTCTTATACCTTGTGGTATACCTGTCTTATACGTTGTGACAGGGTCACAAGTCAATTGAGAGCTCAAGGATCAGAGAAGAGACCAACAGTGGTGACACCATGGTGTTTGCTGCAAAACACCCTTTAGTATGAGGATTTAGATGAAGCCATTTTAAACAGTTGGATAAAACATCATACTTAGAAGACATCATTCACATAGGGTACAACAACCACCCCAATATCTGATGGAAGGGCAGTGTGACAGCTGCAAACGCTCTAGGGGGCTTCTGGAGAGAACTGGGTAGGGTCTCTTGATGCATACAATCTATGGGAGAGGATGTGTTGGATCCGTTGTTCATGAATAAGGAAGAACTGATTGGTGATGTGCTTACTGGTGGCATCCTTGACTACAGCAACTATGAATCAGAATCATAGAATCACAGAATGGTTTGGGTTGGAAGGGACCTTAAAGATCATCTAATTCCATCCCCCTTGACTATGTTACTCAAAAACACATCCAGCCTGGTCTTGAACACATCCAGAGATGGGACATCCACAACTTCTCTGGGCAAGCTGTTCCGGTGTCTCACCACCCACACAGGAAAAAATTCATTCCTAATATCTAATCTATATCTTTCAGTGTATACTCTTTCAGTGTAAAACCATTGCCCCTCGTCCTACATGCCCTTGCAAACAGCCCCTCACCAGCTTTCTTATAGGCCCCCTTCAGGTACTATAAGGTCTCCCCAGAGCCACCTTTTCTCCAGGCTGAACAACCCCAGCTCCCTCAGCCTGTCTTCATAGGAGAAGTGCTCCACCCCTCTGGTCATCTTTGTGGCCTTCCTCTAAACTCGCTCCAACAGGTCCATATCCTTCTTATATTGGGGGCCCTGAAGTTGGACCCAGTACTGCAGGTGGGGTCTCACAAGAGTGGAGTAGAGGGGCAAAATCACCTCCCTTGGCCTGCTGGCCATACTTCTTTTGATGCAGCCCAGGATGTGGTTGACCTTCTGGGCTGCAAGCACATATTGCCAGCTCACATTGAGCTTCTTATCCATCAACACCCCCAAGTCCTTCTCCTCAGGGCTGCTCTCAAGCCATTCTCTACCCAACCTGTATTTGTGCTTGGGATTGCCCTGACCCAGGTGCAGGACCTTGCACTTGGCCTTGTTGAACTCCATGAGGTTTGCGCAGACCCACCTCTCAAGCCTGTCTATGTCCCTCTGGATGGCATCCCTTCCCTCCAGCGTGTAGACCTCACCACACAGCTTGGTGTCATCAGCAAACTTGCTGAGGGTGCACTAAATCTCACTGTCCATATCGCCAACTGCCCATGTCTGAGGTAAAACAGAACCAATTTTCTGCTCAGTAATTTTACTTTTCAGCTAAGCTTCTAACTGAACTCTGTGAAATTAACGGGGTATTTTTAATATTAGTCCCCTCCCAGAATGATAAAATGTGCTTATTTATCATTTATGCCAAGGAATTGTATGCAAAGAGGTTCTTGCTTGTACTTATTCCTATAAGAACCAAGGTCAGCTAACACTGTTATATGCCCTGTTGGAGGGTTAGAAGCGGAAAATAGTAGAGGGGTCACACCTGCAGGGAGGAGTGGACAGGACAGGTGACCCAAACTGACCAACAGGGTATTCCATCCCATCTGCCTCATGCTCATTATAAAAGCTGAGGGGTCAAAGGGTAAACCCTCTTTCTTCAATGGCTGGTGTTTGAGAAGGACTCTGTCTGTTTGTTTGTGCTTTATACTGATCTGTGCATTCCTGACTCCAGATCTAGAATCCAGTTCCCATCCATTGCTGAGTCGAGTCTGGGACTTACCCAGTGCCTGCCAGTGACACCATTGTCATGGTGGAAGCTCAATACANGTCATGGTGGAAGCTCCATACAGTTTTGAATATATTGTATATATTTAATTATTTTCTTTTTATTATTTTATTAATGTTTTCAATAAAGTAGTTTAGGGTTTTTTACTTTAAAACTCATTAGTCTCTTTTCTCTCTCATCCTTCTCTCCCTGAAATGACGTGCTGTCCCTCCTCTGAAGGGGAGAGAAGAGAGAGCATCTGTCATTCATTTCAGTGGCCAGTCAGGCCAAAACCGTGACACCGACAAAAATATTAAACAGTGCTGGTCCCAATACCAACCCCTGAGGAATGCCACTCGTTACTGATTGCCACTTGGACATTGAGACATTGACTGTAACTCTTTGAGTGTGGCCATTCAGCCAATTCCTTATCCACCAAAGGTTCTATCCGTCAAATCCATGTCTCTCTAGAGGCAAGGTTGTTGTGCAGGACAGTGTCAAATCCTTTGCACCATGCAGGTGGTCAAACATTGGAATGAGTTGCACAGAGAGGCTGTGAAATCTCATTCCTTAGAGATAGTGTAAAGCTGAGTAAAATTATCTAAGTGGACTTGCTTAAAGACAGGGATTAGACCAGATGACCTCTGGAGGACCCTTCCAATCTATTTTATTTAAATTAAATTATACAGTTCATTTGTAATTTTAAAGTACTATGACATTTTCACAAGTGTCCAAAAATCCCCCTCCCATTCTAGACACACTTTTATTGGTCTTAATATGTCTCAAAATTCAACAATAATTTGGGGGAAGAAGGGAGATTATCCCTTGACGTTACTAACATTAACTACATTAGCTACAGGGGAGCAGAACTGATTTATCTCAGTCAACTATCTTATTTGCTGAGTAAAATTTGTTATGTTTCCCTTTCTTTCTGAAAGTGAGCTGTGTCAAAAGACAAATTAAGTTTTAAGTAGTCAATCAACAGATTTAAACACCCTTCAAAATTTAATTGATGTAAAGATTACTAGTGGATTTTTTTCTTAATTGACCATAATGGATGAAAATCTTCAGAAAAAGCTATACAGTTTTATTGCTATTGCTTTGCTTTAATTGGTTTTGAAGTTTCTGAAATTGCTGTGGAAAAAATAAGAAATTAAATTTTAGCACAAAATAAGATACTGACAGGACTAATTTTTCAGAACACAAATTTGCTAGTTAAATCACACACAGAAATAAAAAAACCAAAAAACTTTTATTCAGTAAAATATATTTTCTTTTCTTTTGAGTGGCTGAAATTTACCAAAGAAAACCAAAGAATCCTTGGTTTCAGTTAAATAAGGCCATTTTCCATCAGGTCAAGATCTAAACAGGAGGTCTTTTTATAAAAATTAAAGGTCACCAGATGTTGTAATCTAACACAAAATACTACATCTTTAAAAGGAGCAAGAAGAGGCGTATTTTATATACTTAATGAATATTTACATTTTAGCCAAACATGTGATATTGCTGGTTCATTTGCCAGCACTAGCTGTTTCTTCATGTAACACATAAAATTAATTAGATGTTTTTAATTTTTTTAGACTGGGCCTGTTAATATTTTATCTGTGTTTTCATCTAGGTTTATACTGCAGAGCTATCTGCTCTTCTGAAGAGGTGTTCGAACTAGTCAGGAGTTAGACCTACTACATTCCTTACATCCATGATAAAAGTTGTTATCCTTTGCAGCTGTAATTTGTTTAAAATGAACTCTAGGATTATTTCAGGCTGCAATACCTAACTGATTTCTTGCTGTTGGCATGTGGTGCGTGGACTTAACAGTTACTCTGTCGGGGTATAAAGACAAGCAAGGATAACTCCCAGTTTTTTACTAGTCTGCAGGTATGAATAGAATATAGTTCCACCTAGTATTTATCAAAGGTATAGGCAGGTTTTGAAAAGTGAGAAAACCTCCACTAAATATTCTACTAAAGTAATTCAAATATATAAGCTACAAAAGGTTTCCTATCAGCACATCCACTCTAGAAGTCAGACACTATACATTTGTATACAAAGAAAACCATCCTTCCAAAGTAAATTATGCATGATTAATGTTAATTATATATTTTATAACTTCTTACAATAACTTTTAAATGTGAATTTCAAGAAGAATACTAATCCTTAAAAACTGAACATTATACAGCTGAAACCCCCATAGGTAGGTGCTCTATAGGACATTCCATTACTGATTGTAGTTTTGATACTTTACTAGAATTATTTCCCCAGCTGGATTTCTATCTGTTCTGTAATTAATATGTTTTTATTTTTGAACCCTTGGATATTTTTTTTTTTTCTTTGTGGTTCATGATTTGATCAAAGTTAAGGCTGCTTTAAACGGTGTATGGTCAAGAAGAAAACTGTTCCTGCCTAATTATATGATTCTGAGCCTTTTTTCCCCAGTAAAGTGCAGTCCCTTAACAGGGAAAGGAATTCTAGTCACAAAGATGGCAAGGTTCACATATCCCTATCTGCTTTTATTGAAAACATCATTCTAAAGATTAAATTAAACATGCAAGTTTCTGCCTTATCTTCAGAATTTCTGCCCAAACTCTTCCCTAACCTGGTCCCTCGAGCTTCTTTTAAATTTAATTTAATTTATTTTAA
>VXBH01002370.1:37165-53969 GCA_013400035.1 Rynchops niger | reverse complement strand
TGTTTTTTTTTTTTTCCCATTTCATTGAATGGAAGCCTTATAATCCTCTCACACTGATATTTCTTTTCAAGCATTTTGTGAAACTGTTCTTCCCCACAGAGAACAAGGAGATCTCTTTGAATGTGCACATTATAGTTTGGTGCACCAGACTGCAAGAAAGACAACATAAAAGATATTGACCTTAACTCCAAGAGTGTGATTTTTTCCTCAGCATCTGAGGAACGGTAACTCATCTGTTTAACGTGATGACACAGAGCCACTAGAACTACAAGAGCAATAAACTGATCTGCTACAGCTATGGTCAAAGTAGAGAACGGAAACTTTAAGAACTAGTAAAACAATGTACAACCCAGGTGTCCTCACATGAACGTTGAGGCACAGTAACTGAACATACAACTGAACTTATCAAGCACTTTAAAATCCAAGAGGAGCATATACATTTTGTCTCTAGTTATTCATGCTAGGAACTGTGTTTTCTGAAAAGTTGTTGACTTTACACAAAATAATCACTCTACCCTTTGTAGATAAAGTATCACCTGTATGTTTTACTTTTCCTGGTAAGAAATATGGCAACAGAAACTTATTTCATGTCATGTTATTCTGGATGTAAGAGTTTAGACAAATCACGCAGTCAAGCCATTATTTAAATTTCTGATGTCAAAATGGAAAATACATTTCCTAAATTGTTTCTTGTCTGCAGGTACTTACACACGTAGGTGCGCCAGGACACTAAATCTATGATGGTATTAATATTTTTCTTAATCTAGTACCACAAGCGCAAGTAGAATATGAAGTGATTTTACATCTCTATACAAGCATTCAGCCTGGGGCTTGAATTACAACCCTGCTGTTAAATCCCTGATGACAGGAACATCATTTGATTTGATCTTGAAGGATTCATTCCCAAAACAGTCATGTTTATACTACAGTCGTAGGTTATACGTTGATGGTTGTCCTGAAGCGATCACGTTTAGTAGGATCCGCCTCTACCCAATCTGACTACAAAGATGGCCACACCACTATGTGACAGAAACCTGTTTGACACTAGCTCCCATTCGGGAGGTCATGGAAGGGATGGAGGTTAAAATCATGTCCAGCATCTTAGTAAATTGATGCTTGTGTTCTGTCCACTCTTCTCATTTGTATTAAATTTCTCACAAATCTTTCACATTGTCCAAATCACAAGGGCAAATTTATTTTCTCTCCTCACACTGCTCCATGATGCATATTGAGGTGCAGGGAGGATTACAAAACAAGTAAGCTCCAAATGATATATACCTTTTTGGAATGAGGCAAACTACAGACCTTGGTTTTGCTCATCTAGCTGCAGGCAGTACATGAACCTCAGGTGACCTGAAATCCCATTTTTAAATTCCCTGTGCCATTTTTTTACCCTCATAAGTTTCCACTGCACAGTTGAAGCCCTCAATTTTTTTTTTTTGATGATGTGAACTTACCTCTGCTTTTACACTTGCTTTTTTTTTTTTTGGCTATGCAAATGTGACAAGTCTGAAATAATGAATGTCAGGGTTTTACAGTTTATCTGTGTTCAGAAGTAGTCAGAATGTATCTATTCTTTCAAATCCCTTGTGTTTAATATACAGCATCTTCCTCTTGGAAAAAAAGTTCAATTTCTTTCAATGTGGCACTTCTTTCTTTTTCTTGAATTGCTGAGTCTTCAGTTTTCTTGAGAGACATTTTTAAATGCATTACTGTATTATTTAACTTGATCAGGATGCCATCTTAGGCTACAATTTGAAGTCTATTTTAAAATTTTCTTTTAACTAATTTTTACAGTAATGTGTTAAGGTGCAAGTTACAATAAACAATGCTATACCACTTTTTAACCACAATTAATGTATTAATTATTGAGTCTGAGACTTATTCTGAGTCTGAGCAATACCCAGATGTGTTAGGAGTCTACATATTTGTGTGTGTTCCCTCTGCAAATTTTTTTTTTTTTTCCTGGCTTCCTTTGGTTAAATTCTCACTGCATGTGAGATTCAAATAGTTTTGTTTATTTTTTGAGCTCCATTTCTGTGCTTACAACTACTTAAAACGTTGAGAAAGAACTTATGATTGTTATGGGTTTCTTTACAGTATAGAAAATCTGTGTAAAGAAGGTTTTTTGCCTGCTTCCTTTGCTGTTTAGTTTTTATTTATGGAATTTTCAACATCCTCTTCAGTGGCTCTCTTAGGACACCAACTGTGAAGTACATCAGCTAATGCCCTGTGTGAGGTGCGATTGTTCAGCACAGATCTCAGGGGAAAGAGCTTTGGGTTTTTGTTTGTGTTTGTTTTAGGAGACTATGAGTAGGCTAGAAGAAAAGGTTTGGGTTAAATCAACATACCTCTACTGACTCCAGGGTTTTGCAGTGGCTAAACGGCTCAACTACTCGTTCAATTTATTTTTATATTAACTTCAAACTTTATCATATCCGGTTTAGCATAGATCTGGTAACCAAGGATATAAAAATAAAAGAAGTTTGCTTTGTGAAAGAATACAAAACATATCACAGACCTGCTGCCTCACTTCTTGGTGAACCTGATTTGAAATCCACTGAAGATTGCCAGGTGAGATGGCTGCTTCCACTTTCTCTTAATCAAATGTTTCCCTGGGGCTGCAGTGCAGCCTGTGCGCCCAGAGACGGCAACATCCACTATAAGCCATCAGTGTTGAAAATTGTTGTCACAGATATTAATGTTGTTATTATTTTTCCCTTATCCAGGTGTTGCATGAAAAATATTAGCATTGTAAGAGAGACTGGGCATGATATAGTGTCAGACAAGAGACAGAAATTTAATTGTCTCCTACCAACAGCTGCTTAGCAGAAGCAATCTAAATAGCAGAACCAAAACCATTCAAACAGGTTGAAAGCATCTGACAGCAAAGATTTCTCACTGCGTGCACTCAATGCCTGACTCTTTTGTAAGGCTCAGGGTGTTTTCTTTTATAACAATCTTTGTTCTTGTCATGACACTGCTCTAGCTGTGTTGGATTAAGGATATTTGTGAACAATGTTTGTGAGCAAGATAATATCACTTCATCTAATAGAAAATATTGTTGGAGTTGGGAACAGGCAACCTTCCAGGCAAACAGACTGTTCTTTTATGTGTTCAAGAGCTTGTTCTTTTTTCTCCGCTATAGCAGTTGTTACAATGATGGATTACATCGTCCTGCAAATCTTGCCTGTTTCTGATCATTGTTCAGTGTAAAAGGTTTTTGAGGTGGCTTTATACTAAGGAAGTTAAAATATTTTTTTTTGTTGTTTGTTTGTTTGTTTTTTAAATTCATTTCTTTTCTATGTGTGGGTGTTTTGGTTTTAGTTTTGGTTTTTGTTTTTTTTTTGAAGGGCTGCCCAAGTGGATCAGTGTTTTTGGCAATTCAGATAAATCCCGAACATCCTCTTTCATTAAATACACAATACTTCCTACCTATTCAACATACCACTACTGTGGGATGTACTGGTATGTTATTACTTAAGATAGGAGAAGAATTGCATTTTTTAAAAAATAAATTAAAAAAAAGTCAAATTCTGGGCATGAAAAAGTTCTAAAACTTGGACTTAGAGTAGCATTTTCTTAGCCTGACAAAGACATGGAATTTACACCTAAAAGATTAAGTTTTTAATGAGAAAACCTGCCAAATGTCAACTGTCTGTATCATGAATAGCAAATTATTCTGCCCACAAAATTGTGTTCAGATAGTCCAAATTAATTTTCAAAGTATCTTTTAAATTTAAAAAAAAAAAAACAAACACAAAAACAACTTCAAGAAAAAATCAGTCCATTAACAGAGAAAAGTGTCCAATTTATTATGAGCACACTGAAAAAAATAACCAAACATATGTTAATTTATTTTTAAAGTAGCATTTTAAGGCTATAATAAGATACAGACTTGGGTGCAGAATAATGTGCACGGTATTGGCTGAAATCAGCACAGGCATCCCAATTTGTACTAGCTCAGAATGTGTTCTGATTTGTATTATGTGCAAAATTAATGTGCTATGCACACATGTGATGAATGAAATTGTTGGTAACATCTCCTTTCACTGTAAATAGCTAGGCAATATGCAATTAAATATGAAAAACATTATGTATTGCTGATCCTTTCCTGTAAAAAAAAAAAAAAAAAAGTGTAATAGTTTTCTAACTATAATTACTAACAGTTTTACAAACTTAAACTATTAGTGCTTGGATTAATTATGTTACTAGTTTGTAACAGCTGATCATTTTTCAACAGTTTTTTCAACAGTCAAGTTTTATCAATTAATGTTTTGGAAGATAATATCAGTAAATGTTTCCCTTGGAGAAAAAGGTTAATGAAATTTCCACTACTACATAAGATAAAACATTATGTATTTTTATGTAAAAATATATAACTGATAAAATACAGAGAAAACTGATAGAAAGTAAACTAAGTTTCAAGCCATAATATGGAAAGTCGATCATATAGTTTATGATAGAATGCAACGTTTCAGACATCACAGGAAAAAGAGTCATAAATTAAGGTCAATCAGGTTGACCCTGACCCTGAATGAAAGGAGAAAGTCAGCTGAAGGAAACAGTTTTGATTAGAACATTTCATTGGTCTTTGCTAGTTTTATCTCTAATAAATTTACATAACATGATTCATACAAGTCATTAAAATAATATATTGGGAGAGATATGGCGCAAGATAATGTTGTTAATATGGGAGAGACTTTAATTAAAAGTTGCAACCATAGGTCACGCAAAGTTATTCTCAGTAATGACTCAGACTTTCT
Organism: Rynchops niger; assembly: GCA_013400035.1. Lineage (NCBI taxonomy): Eukaryota > Metazoa > Chordata > Aves > Charadriiformes > Laridae > Rynchops > Rynchops niger. Next base: position 49,203 of record VXBH01002370.1, on the reverse strand, counting down.
AATACTTGGCAATACTTATTAAGTTATTTTACAGCTGCTATTAGGAATAAATGGGTATTGCCAGATGATTTAAATCATTTTACTGCTAGTGTAGTACTGAGGACAGAAACAAATAAATAAATGGATGTGTAGACAGAATTAGTTTACCAAGCGTTACTGCTGAGTTGCTATGTTTTTATAACTAAGCCATGGCTGACCACATAATTATTAAATTATTATAAAACATTTAAGCAGGCTTTGAGAATTTCAAGGTTTCCTACAGATCCAGATACAGATCCACAGCCTTATTGCAGACTCTCTATGGCTTTTTTTCATTATAGTGTAAAGAGGAGGTGACATGAGATTGTCATCCTTTTCCCTGTCAGTGACTGAACTGTAGCATGGGAGAATCAGTTCAGTTCTGCCTCGACTCCCCTGGGCAAGATTTTCTAGAGGAAAGATTGGTAGATTTAGCTATAAATGGGAGATAATTTTAATTTGCTTATTAGTTCAACCTAAAAATCCCCAGAACTGAGGATACATGAAGGGTTTTTTAAAAGTGCTTGTGCACTTGCCCTTATTATTGTCTTCTTGTAGAGCCAAATACAGCTAACATTAAGCAGAAGTCTCAGTCTTTTACAAGTAGGAAAGCTTTCTTAGTACGGCGCAGTCTCCAGAGTCCAGAAAATGGCCTTTCGGCCCATTTCTACTGCCTCCGACCCCCAAGCCCAATGTTAGTGTTAAAAGGCCCAGTTCTGCTACCTTATCAGTGACAGATTATCAAGGAAGGATTTCTTAATTTTCACCAGTATTTCAAAACAATTACTGGAAATATATTTTCTCCATTGTTTTTTTACAGGCACACAATGGGTAACATTTAAATATCAAGATTTGCAGAGTGTTAGTGTGCCCTGACATTTTGATTTCCTTTTCTATGTATTTACATGTGGTTTTTGGACGATCAAAGACAACCTCACATGATTTCTGCTCCAGAGGATGTGAGAGAAGGATCATATTGCTGACATGTAGCATGTTATGAAGATTACTTTCTGGTTTGATTTGTTTATATGGTGTGCCAAATCCTGCTGAAATGCTACACTGGCTGTTTTTGTGATTTCTGAAGCAGTGACATCCTTATTGTGCTCAGTACTAAGAAGAAAATGTATTCTTACAAATACATCAGAAATCTATACGTATAAGTTTCTATAATGCCCTTCTGAACATAAAACTGTAACAAATTTTACCAAACCTAGATATATATCAATATATGGGAAAAAGGGGGATACATGTATATAAGCACGGTGTTTTACTTTGTCATTTATATAGCTTATACTCATTTAACGAAGTTGATGAAGTGTGATTGGCAATTTGTTTTTCTTATCATATCTTAAATCAGCTGCGATTTGTTTTTCTTAAAGTCTTTCTTAGAAAGTTTACTTGTTAGAACTGTAACTATTTTTTCTTTTCTCTGATAGCTTTTTAGCATACTGATGCATTAATGTAACAATTATAGTGGCAAATTAATTTGTTTTATCGGTACAGCTTTTGTATCCCTGGAAAGGTTTATTTCTTGCAGTGAATTCACTTAACATCTATGTCATTCCTATCTTACACTCTCCCCTTTATTCAGTGATGCTATCTCATAATTCTCCCTAATAGCAAGAAATAGGTAAGTATTAGACTTTTTTAAGTTTTAACTAAACCTAAGTAATTGGTCACAGTGGATTTCTCTAAGAGTCATTTTGCACTTTAATTGAAATATTGACTTTCGTGTAGTGAAAAACTCATTTTGCATAATTGAGATCTCAGCAACTTTTAAAAGTCTCCAGACAGGTATTAACTGCAGGGTAGACTCATGTTGGTTCTATATACAAGATAAAGTGACATATGCTGGATTTTCCAGTAATTTTTGGTCTCATATTTATGACTTGCTTCTGAGATATTAATGTATTACATGCAGAAAACAAGGCAGTGGGGTATAATATAAATGTACATAAACTAAATTATACCAAAAAGTTTCTTTCCACTGTCATGTTTATTGTTCCCTTTTCTTACATTTGAATTACACAGAGTTGGAAGCCAAAGACAAGTTTCACTTTAACTTTTTTGTATTGAATAATATTCTGGAAAGAAATATCTGTTGTGGTTTGGGCTGGAGTGGACACTAAAAGAAATGACAGATGCTTTCTATCTTCTCTCTCAAGTGAGAGAAGAAAAAGACACAGAGAGATTCGTGAGTTGAAAAGAAACTAAACTACTTTAATGAAATATTAATAATTAAATAATAAGAAGAAAAGGTAATAATATTAGAAAATAATGCAATATATACAATATATACAAAACAGTACTGAGCTCCAAGTATGACAATCACGTCACGGGTAAGCGCAGGGAAAGTCCCAGACTGGACATGTGGGAACTGGATTCCGGACCTGGAGTCAGGAATGCATGGATCGGGATCAAAGGTAGATAAACAGATAGAGTCCTCCTCGGACACCAGCCCTTGAAGAAAGAAGCTGACTCCTTTGAACCCTCAGCTTTTATATTGAGGATGATGCAGATGGGATGGAATGCCCTGTTGTTCAGTTTTGGGTCACCTGTCCTGTCCACTCCTCCCCACAGGTGTGACCCCTCTATGCTTTTCTTCTTCTGACCCTCCAGGTTGGTGCATGACAAAGTTAGCTGACCTTCGTTGTTGTAGCAATAAGTGTAAGCAGGAGCCTCTCTGCATACTGGTATTCACTATAAACATCAGACCTTATCACTGCCAGCAGCAGACACTGTCTGAAAAATATGCCGTTAATTTCAGAGAGAAAGAGGCTTAACTGAAAAGTAAAATTACCAAAAAGAAAATTGTTTCTGTTTTACCTCAAACCAGGACAATGCCTTAGTAAATATGCTCCTTTCCTGGAGTTACTGCTGTCACAGTGAGTGAGCCTACATTACAAAATCTCATCAAAATTTTGTCCTGTGTTTCAGCATGAAGAGTGTGACCCATAGTTGCTTGTGACAAGGAAATATCATTAAGGAATACCTTGGTTACATGAATGGTTACGTATGTTTTTTTTTTATGAAAAGTCTCAAATTCAATTGATTTGAGAGATAAAGTGAACTTTGAAGTCGTGTTTTCTGGGTGAGCAAATAGTAACAGCTTTAACTGAAAAATTCCCTTATATTTTTGGGCTTGAAAGTAACTATTGTCAGTTACTGTTAGTCCAAATTTATGGATGTAGTGATATATTAAGGCATTTTTATTCACCTTTCATTGAGAAAGAAAACGCAGCAAACATTCATTTGCTCTCAAGGCTCAATTTAATTTATCTTATTGAAGTGCTGTGGGTTTATTTATTTATTTTTTAATTTAAAAAATACAAAGGTAAGATAATATCTTTAATGTTAAAAAAATAATAGACTGAAATTGTTATCAAAAATTCTTAGATTTTGATAGGTACTCTGGGACACTGAAATGCAGCTTCTAAAAATACTGAGAAATCTTAATGACATATATTTGAAGGGAAAAAATGAAAAAAATAATTTAATGGGTTTGATCTTGCTTCATGGGTCAAGACAAAGATCATTCAGGCCTTATGCTTTCAAGTTGCATTTGAACATATTTAGGGAAAAATATAATAGCAGAAAATGTAAATATCAAATAAATATTAAACCTTTCCTCATTTTCTTGAAGATTTCAACAACAGTAGGATCATCCTGTCTAATATCAACGGACAAACTTTTTTTCAGTTAAACTTTTGATTAATTTTGGACACACTTATACTTTTAATCTCCAGAACACTGTGTGCCAACTAAATTCCATAACTTAATTCTGTGTTTTGTGGAAAATATCTCCTTTTGTGCCAGTCTGATTCCTGATTTCACTAGCTGCCCCATAGTTCTTGAATTAGGAAAAAATGGATTGTCACTGTCTATTCTTTTCTTCCACATATGGACCTGTGTCATATCCTCCGCTTGCTATATTTACCAAACTATAAAAACTAGACCATTAAGCTGTCTTCGCATTAAAAGCTTTGAATACTTCCTTGTTTTTCTCCAAGCATTCTTTAGTTCTCAAGACTGTAGGATAACAATTATTTCATTTTTTGTTGTGTTTACCGTTTCTGTATATTAAACTGATGATTTTCGAAAGCTAACTATAATGTTTCCAAGATTACCTTCCTAAATGGGAATATTCTAAACTGAGCCCTTTTCTTGTAGGTATAGAAGTTGCATTTTATGAAAAACTTTGCATTGCTGTTCAGTTTAATCTCNGTTTAAAAGAAAATAAAATTAAAATAATAAAAATGTTTTAGACTAGCTACTACAAATGCCTTTCATTTTATCTTCTTCAGTGGTTTCTGACATGAAAACTTTTCCCCCAAACCCCAGAAGATTTGCAAGGAGAAACTGAAGACCAATTTTTAAAAGGTATACCTCATTCACTCCTTTGCAACTTTTGTTACTGGTGGCAAATTTGACTTCTCAGGTGTATTACTTTCAGCTGAGGAACTGCTGAAAAACTGGGAAGATGTGAAAATTGTAACAAAACCAGGTATCTTATGGCTTTATAAGACATTCTAAGATGTTCTTGGATGCAAATTAAACATGTGGCACACAGGATTCCAGTGCTGTAAGAAACAAACAGCAGGAGAAAATTTGCAAGGAGGACTATTTATTACTAAACTGGAAAAGATTTAGGGGAAACAGCTGGATACTGATCTATAAAATTTAAATTCTGAGCTGTCCTAAAAGCTATAGTCTTTCACTTTGAATTAGTTGAAAATGTTTATACGTCTTCATTTGACACCTCTCCAAGTCTCCTGTTGAAGGCAAACTTGTTGGATAAATATGGGTCAGGAAGCAAGACATGCATTTGCTGTACCTTGGCATAGAAAAATTCACAAGATAATGACATATCTTTGTCATTTATTTATTTATTTTCATTGACAGTATGATGGATATCTACAAATAACAATCAGGAATACCTTTTGTTTATAAAACATTTTAAAAAATAATATCCTTGTTACTTGCTTCTGTTTTAATAAATTTTGCCAATAAATGTGATTTATGTCATCACTAAGGCAGGTATTTATCCTGGGAGCCCATAATCCATTTATAGATAGATAAAACTAATGCAGTCTAAGTACTATGAGAGCCATTTGCGTTTTCCAAGAAGAAATCATGCTATGTTCCTAATGTTAAGATAGGGTAGAAACAGTACAATATTTGCCTCTACTTTAAGAATGTGAGATGAACATACAGATATATGAGTGTATGTGAATATATGTATATGAAAAACGTTCTAGAAAATGTAAAGATAACACTTCATGGCTGGAAAATGTCCACCAAGACAGACATTTTGGCTAGTGAAATGCTACCCCTTTTCCATCTGCAAGGCTACGTGTGCTCTAAGAGTCTTCACAAGATAGATAGCAGTGGCACAGGGAAAAAAGAAAGGTGGTGGACAACAGCTTTTCCTAGCACTCTCCTCGGATGTGAAATGTATGTATGTTACTTCAGAAACTGTCTGCTTAACTGACTTTCTACATGCTACAAGAATGATGTACAGTCATCACAGAGACTACATAATGAGACAAGGTGCAAATAAGGTTAAACACTGCAACAGCACTGTCTGAGCAAGATGGACAATCTTCTTGGTATTATGAGTATGTAGTAAGCAGTCAAGCAGCATCGAAACGAAAATTCAGCTATTCTGTGTTTGCCTGGAGCTTCTGGTACTGTATTTTTAAATGCAATAAAATATCAAAGTATCTAAGGGTTACCATCATGTGATCATGCACCTATGAAACTTTAGGATCTTCAAATATGTTGTGCTTTCAATATGTCTCCATTTTTGGTAGTCATCAATATTTGCTAGTTCTTTGTTATATTTTCCCCCAGTTGTGTACTTTTCAGTGCATAGCTATAGGCAGAAGCCCTAGAATATTTCATCAAAGTATCTCATCAAAGTCACATTTTTTGAGTCTCATCCTTCAGCTCCAAACTAATTTGCTACAAGCCATTTATTCTGCACCTTTAGCATCATTCATCATGTTTTGTGGGAGACTGTAGGACTTTAACAATTTCTTACTGAACCCATGAGTTATAAGTTTGCATTTTTAACAGTTCAAAAATACTGTTGTCATGCTGGTTTTAGCTTTTCAGTTTTATAGAAAATATATCTACTTCAACCCTTTTCTGAAATTTTTCTGTACATCAAATTTAAACTGATGTCTGCTAAGTATCTGAAAGAACCCAACAGCATTCTTTACTTCTTTATCATTTGCTAATTTATTGTTTTTCAGCAGCAGATATTAGATATGCTATTGCATTGGTTGTATCTACAGAATCTATTCTTATGGACAACTGTTTTCTTCCTCAGTGATTTATTGTTTTAAAGAATTCAATGTCACAACTTACACAAAATGTAGGCAATCTTTCTTCTGGCCATAGAAATTGCTGAGCGATTTCACTTTTTTTGTTACAATAAGGATGAACTGAAAAAAAATGGCAGGAAAGGGATAGGTGGGAGCCGCACCAGATCAGTGCTGCTAAAGTCCTACAGTTTAGTCTATATTATATATTCCTACATATATACTCAATCAGTTCCTTTTAACTGCTGGTTGAAGCTCCTTGCCAGAGAAAATGCTAGTCAAACTCAATTTTATTATTTAAGCAGTAATAGTAATCATGTAAAAGTCAGTTTTGTAAAATGTAAACTGGTAGCTCAGTTAGAACTTTTAGAACCAAGTTGTCATTTAAAGAAAAAAAAGGTTGTGTACATGAATAATAAAGTTGTAAGAAAGACATAAAGCAGCAAGTCTGAAAGTACAAAATTATTTGCTTTAATATATTCATTTATAGCAGCCTAAAACAGCCTTGAATTTACAGTTGATTCCTAAACACAGAAGAAAAAAATTGTACTCTTCTAACTTCATGTAAAATGAAAGGCACAGCAGTATTAAAGCCATTTTGTAACCCATCTTACTTATTTGATTTTCCAGGCAATGATGTGATTTTCAAACTGTTTGGAAAAAGTTTATATATTTAGTTCTTTGTAAAAGTATTAGTTTCTACATTCACAGAATCACTAAATCATTAAGGTTGGAAGGTATCTCTGAAGCTTTTTCAGACAGAACTTTATTCATCTCTGAAACTATATTATGCAATTAGAAAGAAACCCAGACTACTCAATACTCTTAAATGGGTATGTCTGTTACTTCATGTTTGTAGGGGAAATGGCATTCTGCCAAATCTTATACCTTTCTGGTACACCTATATTTAAAATAGATTAATACTGTAGAGAATGACTTTTTGCACAATGAACCAACTAGAGGACAGGGAGTGAAGTGGAAAGGCAGAAGCCTGGAGCTGTAGCTCTCTTTCTACTAGCCAATAGTTGAAACTTCTTGCCTTGTCTCTTTAGAATTCAAGATCTCTGAGTCAAAACGTGTCACCCACTAGGCGAATGTACATCACATAAAAAAAATAAATATGGTAGTCTATTTGTACTTAGAAACATGGAAAATCAGGAGATAGGTCTTGGAGGAGAATATTTTGTTTGATTTTAGCTAATGCACTGGACTGTATCTCTTTTTTGTCTTTTACTGAGATATAGAAGATTTTAAAAGAACAATCCAAGAAATGTACACACATACACGCACACACATATATATATTTGTACGTTTGCATTAGGTACATTAACATCACCTCTTTCTTCTCTACTCTTCAAATTCCCCTAACCAAATATGTCTGGATTTCAGTGGCATTTCACTGAATTTGAATTGGCATTCAAATGCCAATAAATGTGATTGGTATGTGTGACATTTTATGCAGTTAGAGATTATTTCAATTTTCAAACCCTAAAGGTCTTTCAGCTAATAATTTCCTCCTCCACTATATTTCAGTGTAGGAACTCCGTAGGTAAATATCATATAGATAAGTAGTTCTTTCTGTGTTCTAAATTGGCTAATTACTGAGCAGCTTAATTACTATGTTACAAGAAATTTGTGAGTATAAAGGGAACTTGGGCTGCAGAGTGAGGAAATAGTGAACGTGACACCTTTTTCTGCTGAGCAAAGCTTTGATATAAGTTTGATTTATCTTTTTTTCCTATGTATTGGGTTTACATGGCAAGATTGTGGCACCAGGGGGGCTGCAGGAGTCTTCTGTCAGAAGCTGCCAGAAGCTGTCCCCTATGTCTCACAAAACCAATGCCAGCTGGCTCCAAGAAGGACCTGCTGCTGGCTAAAGCTGAAGCAATCAGCAACAGTGGTAGCAGCTCTGTGACAACATATTTACGAAAGGGTAGAAACACTGTGCAACTGCTAAAGGAGATAAAATATGTGAGAGAAACAACTGTGCAGACACCAGGGTCAGCAAAGAAAGAGGGGGAGGAGGGGCTCCAAGCACCAAAGCACAAATTCCTCTGCAGTCTATGGAGAAGACTATGGTGACAGAGGTTGTCCCCCTGCAGCCCATGAAGACCCCCACCAGGAACAGGTTTTCTGGCAGGAGCTTTGGCCCACAGGGGACTCATACTGGAGCAGTCTGTTCCTGAAAGACTGCACCCCGTGGAAAGGACCCCATCTGGACAAGTTCTTGAATAACTGCAGCCTGTGGGATAGACCAACATTGAAGCAGATCATGAAGGACTGTCTCACATGTGTGGGACCCCACAGTGGAGTAGGGGAAGAGCATGAGTAGAAAGGAGCATCAGAGACAGCGTACTAGGAACTGACCACAACCCCCATTCCCTGTCCCCCTGTGCTGCCTGGGCGAAGGAAATTAGAAGAGTCAGAGATGAAGTTGAGCCTGGGAAAAAGGGAGGGGTGAGAGGAAGGTGATTTTAGGTTTGTTTTGATTTCTTATTATCTTGCTCTTTTTAATTGGCAACAAATTAAATTAATTTCCCGAAGTTGCATCTGTTTTGCCCATGACAGTAATTGCTGAGTGACCTCTTTGTCCTTATCTCAACCCACAAGCTTTTTCTCATATTTTCTCCCCCCGTCCTGCTGAGGAGGGGGAGAGATGGAGTGGCTTGGTGGGTGCCTGGCAGCCAGCCAACGTCAACCCACCACATCCTAATTGAATGTTTTCTTGGTAAATTTAATTTTGTTTTATTATTGTAGTAAAGAATAAGTATATGTAATTTGCTTATTACAGTAACTTTCTAGATTTGAAAGGCAATAAGCCTTGTCAATTTTTCACTTAAATGTAGGAAAACTGGAAAATGTCTTTTGTATAAAATATAAAAACAGTAGACACATATTTTGAAATACTTTCTTCACTGATACATGCTTCTCTTTCTTAACAGTACCCCATAAAAGTTAAGTAATATTCAGAAAAAAAGGAATGTATTTCATTGTAAAATCCTATAGATGTTAGACACCTTGAGTTAACCAATTGATGAGGTGTTTATTAATTCTTGTCCTGTTTATTAATTAATTTATTTATTTCTTATAAAGGCTGCTACGTCCTGTTTTAGACAGCTGTATCTTGGACTTCTTTATCTAGTGCTGTAATTAAGAACTCTTTCTATAATCTCTTATTTTATTCAAAAACTAATTAAAGGAAGAAACAATGAATTATTGCAGCCAGAATTGTATCTCTTGGTACGTTCCATTCACTGCACAATGCTTTGAGTAGTTTAAGTAATTGGATTAAGCTGTATGAATTTTCTTTCTTTTATTAAAGATGTTGGCTGAAAACTTCTTATCATCTTTTTAATCCATTTAGCATTTCCCTACTGAATAGCACACTCATGAATAGTAGATCTCTATGAAAAACAGATAAGTAATTTATTCTCCTGTGTCAAGTAACTTTACATTCAGACATGCAAGTTTTTGTAGAGTACAATAATAGCTTTTATACATGTGTCTTGAACACGCGTGAACAAACAAGATAGTCTACGTATATGTTCTAATTGGAGGAAAGCACTTACTAGTTTATCTGGGAATTAAAACAATTCTTAGGGCACAGGTCACCATTCTCCCCTCTGTTATATTCATCTAGTGAAGAGTTTAGTTGCTTCAAAACATAACGTCTCAGTTTTTTCTGCATTTTATCCAAAGACTCTTAGGGACCATTTACCCTACCGGTCATGGGTTTATATTTATTTTTATAGTTAAGTAAATTATTTGGGAAATTCTTTACTGTGCCTTCTCAGTCTGCGTGGATTTTGAAGAATGACTAGGTGAGATTTATTCCTAGTCCTTTGTTAAACCTGGGGATAAGACTATAAAGATATTGATCTGATTATGCAATGGAACTAAGGCTAAAAAAAAAAGATATTCGTATTTTCTCTTCTGGTAGACAGAAGTGAGAGGGAAACAACTATCCTCAAATGTGGTTTAAAAAATAAAAAACTGGGACTTGGTCAAGATTATATTCCTAGCGCTCATCTCAAAGCAGATTTATTTCACAGTTAATACCTATAGATAATGTCTTCTGAGACAGGAAAACCTGATTTTGCTTGAATCAAAGGGTGTGACTATGTTCAAATGATTTTGTACAGTGTAATGAAAAATTGAACACTAAACAAATCCCTTTATAGTTGGAATCACAACATTATTTAAGTTGAATGAAACTCTGGAGGTCATCTTGTTCAAGACCTTGCTCAAAGCAGAGCTAGCTTCAAAGCTGGATCAGGTTGTTCACGCTCTTGTCTAAGTGTTTATGTTTTCCAAGAAAGAAGATTCCGGTTTCTTTCCAAGAAAGAAGATTCCGGTGGCATAACAAACCTCATCAAAATTAATTTAATTTATTGCCAATTAAAACAGATTTGGAAAGAGAAAAACAAGGACAAAATTATAATAGCACCTTTTTTCCCCAGTCTTATCTTCACCCTTTCATTTACAACCCTCGCCGAGCAGCACAGGGTGGATGGAGAATGGGCAATACAGTCAGTTCATAGCAGTTCATCTCTTCTACTCTGTCCTTCCTCAGGCTGTTCTTTGGCTCCTGCATGGGTCCCTTCTTCAGGCTAAACCTGCTGCAATATGGGTCCTCCATAGGCTACAGTCCTTCAGGAATATCAGCATGGGTTCTACATGGGCTTCAATTCCTTATGCAAATATCCACCTGCTCTGATGTGGGGACCTTGTGGCGGAGAGAAAAATACTTCACTGATTTTTGTGGATTTATGTGGAATTTATTTGGACTTCACTCACAGGTCTGATATGCCACTATTGCAAGTTCTTATGGATACAATGAAAGAATGCACTATTGCAATTTAAGGAAAAAGAACAAAAACAATTCACAGAATACACTATTACCACCTAACAAGTGATTCTGAAAAATAACAAAACAAACCACCAGCGCACTAAATATGAATACCGTGCACAGATCACGATCTTAGAGCATGCTAGACATCATGCATACATTATTAAATCACTTACCCTCTCTCTCAGGTAAGGCCACCCAATCCCGGGAAGTTACCTTACACAGTGACCTGGACAAGGGGGGAAGAATCTCCTACAGGCCAGCTGTATCTTTGGAAGACTCCCCATTTTGCTCCCCAAAACTTTGGACTTAAATATCCTGTTTCGATGACTGGGCAGGATTGTGCTGAAATGGATTACACTATCTGGGATGGTTACCTCCGGTGGTTTGATGGCCCCTCAGATGGCAAAGTTTATTTTGTGAGGTCTGGTCTCACACTCACTGAATAGTGGTGGGATGTGACTCAGGGCATTTTGTTTGTTAAAGGCACCATTTGGGTTTTGGTTGTTCTTATTGTAATGCAGTGTTGAGACCACCCAGGGCTGAGCCATTTCCACAGCTCCCCCCAAGTTATCTCTGCACACATAGGGATCAATAAGCATCTGCCAAGGTGAGATGGAGCTGAGTCAAATGACAACTCCCATCATCTCACCTTTTGTGTTCTGAAACCCGTTCGGCCACGTGCTCCCATTCAGACCTCCATGGGCTACAGAGTCAATAGCTGCTCTGGTGTTGTTCTCACCATGGATTGCAGGGGAACCACTACTCCAGTACTTGGAGCACCTCCTCCCCCCCTTATTCTCTGACCTTGGTGTTCACAGGATCATTTCTCACACTGTTGGTTT
>VXBH01002370.1:17798-30745 GCA_013400035.1 Rynchops niger | reverse complement strand
CAGGGAGCTTCTGAAAAAGCTCAAGTGGAAGAAGGAAGTCTACAATAAGTGGAAGAAGGGACTGACCCCTTAGGAGCATTACAAGAATGCTGCCAGAGCGTGCAGGGATGAAATGAAGAAAGCCAAGGCCGCCTTGGAATTAAACCTGGCTAGGGATGTCAAGCTCAACAGGAAGGGCTTCTACAAGTATATTGGAAGCAAAAGGAAGACCAGAGAAGTTGTGGGCCCACTGTTGAATGAGACAGGAGCCATGGTGACGGAGGATGCGGAGAAAGCGGAGTTACTGAATGCCTTCTTTGCTTCGGTCTCTACTGCTTGGCCCAGCCCTCAGGAATCCCAGGCACTGGGGGGAGTAACAGGGAAAGAAGAAGCCTTCCCTTGTGTTGAGGAGGATTGAGTGAGGGATCAAGCAGATCAATTAGATATTCACAAGTCCATGGGCCCCGATGGGATGCACCTGAGAGTGCTGAGGGAGCTGGACGAAGTCATTGCTGGGACGCTCTCCATCATCTTTGAAAGGTCCTGGAGAACAGGCAAGGTGCCTGAGGACTGCAGGAAAGCCAACGTCACTCCAGTCTTCAAAAAAGGCAAGAAGGAGGAGCCAGGGAACTACAGGCCGGTCAGCCTCACCTCCATCCCTGGAAAGATGATGGAACGGCTCGTTCTGGGTGTCATCTCAAGGCATGTGGAGGAAAAGAAAGCTATCAGAAGCTTAGGGAGAGTGAGCTAGATGAATGGACAGTAAGGTGGATAGATAACTGGTTGAAAGACAGAGCTCAGAGGGTCGTGATTAGGGGCACAGAGTCTAGTTGGAGGTCAGTGATGAGTGGTGTTCCCCAGGGGTCAGTACTGGGTCCAGNCATTCTCCCCCTCTACTCTGCCTTGGTGAGGCCGCACCTGGAGTACTGTGTCCAGTTCTGGGCTCTCTGGCTCAAGAAGGACAGGGAACTTCTGGAGAGGGTGCAGCAGAGAGCTACCAAGATCATCAGGGGACTGGAACACCTCTCTCATGAAGAAAGACTGAGGGATTTGGGTCTCTTCAGTCTGGAAGAAAGACGACTGAGGAGGGACCTTATCAACACTGAAAAATACTTAAAGGGTGGGTGTCAGGAGGATGGGGCCAGGCTCTTTTCAGTGGTGCCGGGGGACAGGACAAGAGGTAATGGGCACAAACGTGAGCATAGGAAGTTCCACCTAAACATGAGGAGGAACTTCTTTCCTTTGAGGGTGGCAGAGCACTGGAAGAGGCTGCCCAGAGAGGTGGTGGAGTCTCCAACTCCGGAGACATTCCAAACCTGCCTGGACGCTTTCCTGTGCGACCTGCTCTGGGTGACCCTGCTGTGGCAGGGGGGTTTGGACTAGATGATCTCCAGAGGTCCCTTCCAACCCTATGATTCTATAATTAACAGGAAGATGGGCCTGACAGTTGTGATCATGCACGAACTCAGAGATGTGTTCTGACAGCCCCTGCTTACATGCTGCAAGCTCCTTTCATGACACTTGTTTATGATTTCTGATGACTTGTCCTCCCTGATCCACACTGATCCCTCCCTTTCCCTGATTTTGGTTCTTCCTCAAAACATATCATAATGGGTTTTGCATCTTCTGCAATCCATTTAAAACATTCCATAATAAATTTTAGATAATCTCACAACCCCACTCAAACATTCCATAATAAATTTGCTTTTTCCCATAAAACTTAAGATAATTTTGTTTCCCCTCCTCCACCCACTTTTCATCTCTTGCAAAGATGTGGTGAGCTTCCTCAACACTTCAGAGCTTGGTAGTGTCTCAGTTACTTCACGCTCCTTATGGTTTGTGTACCTACATGCTTAATTTATCACATTTTCTGTCTCATGGTTTTGGGCTTTATGCTGAAGAATCATGAACCAGATATCCTTACAAATCAGCTATCTGCTTTCTAGGCATCCGTATATATTTACATTCCACATATACTTATGTAATAATCCAGTATTGCTTCTATATACAGTTTTTTTCAGACTTGTTTGAAGATATCAGCATTGCTGTGGCAGTTTCTTCAGATTGTTATATTCAGAAAAATCAATGTTATTGAAATATCAAGCAGAGATTGTGCAGTTACTTTCAATAAGTGGAATTATATCACTTATCTGGTAACTACTAGTCTTTTGTTTCGATATGACCGTATCAAAGTTACACTTATGGTCTGTAACTGTCCTTAAAAAGCATAAAAGTTAGCTCCCAGACTATGTGATTTTTCTAAAGGAATAAAGCAGGGCTTTTGGTTCATATATAAGTAGGGTAAAATAAGCTTTAAGCTCTTCATGGCAGGTTAAGTGGTTTTCCTTCTACTTTGGCTTGCAGGCTTACGGGTCAGCTATAAAGACCACATTTCATGCACAATATGCTTCTTGCAAATGCTTATCAGCTGACAAGAAAGGCAAGAGGAGAAGACTGGAAGCTAAATCTACATTCACATTTCCTCAGAATAACAAGGGCAGATTCGTGCAAGAAAAATCTGATTAAAGTGATATCCTTGGCTGCTACAAAATAATTTTGGCATGATGGAGAAATACAAGAGTTCTGAAATTGTGCCTGGAAAACAGAAGATCATGAAAATGATGACCTGAAATATTTATGGAAATTAAAAATGAAGAATTAAAGCAACTAGGAGAAAAAATATTTAATTATGTGATTTGTTCCCATTTGGAGAAGGAAACGTCTAAACTGCAGTGTCTTCCCTAAAGATAATTTATTATTTCTGATGTCATACTTCTATATTCCTAGTAAACTGTTGTGATTATCCAGTGTGAATCCGTCAGCTGACTCACAGGCTAAACAGTTCTCTGATAGGTGCATTCATAGTGTAGAGCTGCTCATAGGCAGAGGTAAGACTGGAATGAGAGCCCAAGTGAACACATGCTTCTCTTGGTGACGCTCCACACTGTGGCATGTGCAATGGCCATGTTACTCTGGAACGCTGTGAACCTCTACACATTTAGAAGGACGTGAAAAATGGCCTGCAAAACAGTTGTAGAAAACATGCATGTGAGAAACAATCAAGTGACAAATATATAATGAACATATATGAACTGTATTGTTCATCTAAACAAATAAGCAGCCAAACTGTAGAGGAGGGTTTTGGGGCTTCAAAAGATGAACTACCTGCTAAAGTTTGGAATAAGGAAGTTGATTTTAAAGGTTGATTTCTGCAGAGCCAGCATTTAATCAGAAATAATGCAAGTTTCAGGCCAACAAACAAAAATAAAACCCTAAAACCTCTTTCAGGGCACACAGATTAGAATGAATTAAGAACATTTTTGTTTGTGGTCTAATGTTATAATTACATCTGAATTATCACAGAATGGTTGAGATTGGTAGCGACCTCTGTAGATCACCTTGTCCAACCCCCCTGTTCAAGCAAGGCCACCTACAGCAAGTTGTCCAGGACCATGTCTAAATGGCTTTAGAATATGGCCAAGGTGCGAGACTCCACAGCTTCCCTGGGCAACCTGTGCCACTGCTTAGTCACTCTCACAGTAAAAGACAGCTTCCTGATGTTCAGAGAGAACCTCCTGTGTTTCAGTTTGTTTAGAATAAAATAGACTATTTCAGTTGGAATGGACCTACAACAATCATCTAGTCCAACTGTTTAACCAATCAGGGCTGACCAAAAGTTTAAGCATGTTAAGGGCATTGCCCAAATGCCTCTTAAACACTGACAGGCTTGGGGAATCGACCACCTCTCTAGGAAGCCTGTTCCAGTGTTTGAGCACCCTCTCAGTAAAGAAATGCTTCCTAGTGTCCAGTCCAACCCAAACTATTCTATGATTCTAAGATCCTGCCTGGGCCTTCTCTTCTCTGGGCTGAACAGTGCCAGCTCCCTCAGCATTTCATCATGTGAGAGATGGTCCAGTCCCTTAATCACCTTAGTGGCCATTTGCTGGATTCTCTCCTTTATGTCCATGTCTCTCTTGTACGGGGGAGTGCAGAACTGGACACAGTACTCGAGGTGTGGCCTCACCAGTGCTGCAAGAGGGAAGGATCACAACTTTGCCAAATGCATCTCAGGATACCCTTAGCTTTCTTCGCAGAAGAGGCACATTGCTGGCTCATGCTCAATTTTGTGTCCACTAGGACCTTCAGGGACTTACCTGCAAAGCTGCTTTCCAGCTGGGTGGCACCCAGCGTGTATTGGTGCATGAAGAATTCCTCTCAATTTGCAGAAATTTGTACTTCTTGTTGAAGTTCCTGTCAGCGCATTTCTCCAGAATATTGAGGTCTCTCTGGATGGCAGCACAGCAGTCTGGCCTTTCAGCCACTCCTCCCACTTTTGTGCAATCAGCAAACTTGCTGAAGGTACACTCTGCTCCACCATCCAAGGCCATTAATGAAGATGGTAAACAGGACTGGACTCACTACTGATCCCTGGGATACGCTGCTAGTCACTGGCCTCCAACTAGACTTGTGCCACTGATCACTACCCTCTGGGCTTGGCTGTTCAGCCAGTTTTCAATCCACCACTCTGTCTGCTCGTCCAGCCCATACATCAACAGCTTGTCTGTAAGGATCTTTTCAGAGACGGTGTCATAGGCCTTACTAAAGTCCAGGTAGACAATACCCATTGCTTTCCTCTTATCTACCATGCCAGTCATTTCACTGTAGAAGTTTATCAAGTTGGTCAAGCATGACTCCTCATTGCTGCATCCATACTGACTACTCTGGATAATATTCTTGTTGTCCATGTGCCAGGATCACCTTCCCAGGGATCAAGGTGAGGATGACCAGCCTGTAATTCCATGGGTCCTCCTCTTCACTCTTCTTGAAGATAGGCATGACATTTGCCTTCCTCCAGTCTTTGAGCACTTCTTTCACTCACTGTGACTGATGAATGATTATCAAGAGTGGTCTTGCAAAGATATCTGCTAGCTCACTCAACACTTGGGGGTGCCCCTCAGGGCACGTGGACTTATGTATGTCCACCTTGCTTAAGTATTTCCTTAACTAATCCTCTTCCATCAAGGGTACACCTTCCTTGCTGCAGCCTTTCCATTTTTGTATCTGGGACCTGGGATTCCTGAAAGTTGATCTAGCTAGTAAAGGCTGAGGCAAAGAAGGCCTTCAATACCTCAGCCTTTTCCGTGTCCTGTGTAACCAGGTCCCCCGACTTGTTGTGCCATGGGCCTACATTTTCCCTAGTCTGCCCTTTGTCACCTATGTACTTACAGAAGCCCTGCTTGTTTTCTTTGACATCCCCGGCCAGAAATTGGAGGAGCTGATCCTTGAATATTAAACCGTTTTCTTGGGCTCTCCTTCCCTCCAAGGCCTTCATGAAAATCTTTGAAGAGGCCAGAGTCTGGTCTTCTGAAGTCCAGGATTGTGAGCTTGTGTTTCACCCTTCTTCTTGCCATGATAATCCTGAATTTAACCATCTCATGGTCACTGCAGCCAAGACTGCTTCTGATCTTCACAGCCCCTCCTTGTTGGTGAGTATGAGGTCCAGCAGAACACCACTCCTTGTTGGCTTCTCTGTCACTTGGAGGAGGAAGTTACCATCACCACACTCCAGGAACCTCATGGATTGCTTATGTTGTTGTCCCTCAAATAGACTTTTGGTGGTTGAACCCCCCTCCACGAAAGACCAGGGCATCTGAATAGAAGGCTGATTTTATTCATCTGTATTGTTCTGTTTGTTCTTCCTGGTCAGATGGTCTATAGCACACACCCACTGTAATGTCAGTTTTTACCTGTCCTCTCTTTAATCCAAATCCATAATCTCTCATTTGGCTCATCATCCATCCCCAGACAGACCTCCCGCACTCCAGCTTTTCTCTCACATAAAGGGCATCTCCCCCTCCTCCTCTT
Organism: Rynchops niger; assembly: GCA_013400035.1. Classification (NCBI taxonomy): domain Eukaryota; kingdom Metazoa; phylum Chordata; class Aves; order Charadriiformes; family Laridae; genus Rynchops; species Rynchops niger. Next base: position 24,901 of record VXBH01002370.1, on the reverse strand, counting down.
CCCATCTGGTCCTTCCTAAAGAGCCTGTATAACTCCATTGCAACACCCCAGTCACGAGAGTCATCCCACCATGTCTCTGTGATCCCAACAAGATTGTAGCCTGGCAATTTCATGCATGTTTATTCCCCATACTGCCTGCTTTAGTATACTAGCACTTTAGAGAGGCACCCCAGGATGTTGAGTTCCTGGAGAGGGTTTGGGGATTTTTCCATAATGGTGTCTTGTAGGCACTTCCTTGCTTACATGCAAGTACTGGAGGCGACCCTGCTTAATCCCCATTTTGTTGATTTTGTGTTTCCTTCCTGTCACATCATCCCTTTGCTCAGCAATCCTGTCTGCTACACCCTCACAGGACTGCTGATTACTCTCTCCCTCCCGCATCATTCTTAGTTTAAAGCCCTTATTATCATGTCATCCATCTTATTGGCAAAAATAACTTTGTCCTGCTTATTGAGGTGGACCTCATCTCTCCCAAGCAGATGCTGATCTGCAAAGAGAGTTTGTTCTAGGGTTATAGAACCCAAAACCCTGCTGCCAATACCACTTCTGCAGCCAATGACTGACTTGTCCTATTATTGCTGTTTTCCTCACACCCTTTTCCCTCACTGGCAGGATTAAGAAAAACACCACCTAGTCTTCCATTACCTTGACTACTGCCCCAAGAGCTCTGTAGTCACTTTTGATACTGTTCAGGCAGTATAATTTGTACCCTCATGGATTAAAAGCAGGGGGTCTCAGAAGGCAGCAAACCACTCTAGGTGATTGGTCAGGCTGACCAACGCGGAGTGGCTGAGAGAACTAGAGTTGTTTAATCTGGAGAAAAGGATGCTGAAGGGAGATCTTGTGGCTCTTTACAACTACCTGAAAGGAGGTTATAGTGATGTGGGGGTTGGTCTCTTCTCCCAAGTAGCAAGCGATAGTACAAGAGGAAATGGCCTCAAGTTGTGCCAGGGGAGGTTTAGAATGGATATTAGGAAAAATATCTTCACCAAAAGGGTTATCAAACATTGGAACGGGCTGCCCAGGAAGGTTGCTGGGCATCTTGGAGTTGCCATCCCTGGAGGTATTTGAAAGACCTGTAGATGTGGTGATTAACAACATGGTTTAGTGATGGTTTTTGTCAGTGTTAGGTTGATGATTGGACTTGATCTGAAAGGTCCCTTCCAACCTAACCAATCCTATGATTCTAGGTGTCATACTCTGTTGTGTACATGATAGTAGTGCTGTAAGGGAGGAGGAGAGAGGAGACTAACAGTCATTTCCATAAACTACAGTCAAGTCAGAGGTTAAAAAGTACTAATACCTGTTACCAATTATTTATGGATGGATGGATCCATCATCAATGGATGATATAGTAGGTGCTCCTTCTTTTAGATCAGTGAAATGCCTCCCCTTTTCGCTGTACAAATTACTATACTGCACTCTTTTCCCAGCATTTTACATCATCCCAGATTAGCAAGAGAAGCAGTCAGTTTCATTTATTGCTCTATATGCCTTGACAGAATTCACAAATTATTTTAAAAAATGAAACTTGGCTTGATGTCTAGCTTGAGAAATATTAGTTTCCCTAATCTCTTTCCCTCCATTTTGAAAGATGAATATATATAAGGTGCAATTTTTAAAATTCAATAGCAATGCATATTACTTTTCACAGCCTCTATTTACATCATCCTGAAAACCAAGGTGCTCTAACATGTATATTTTCACATCCTTCCTTGTGTTCCTTCCCCAGTAAACTGCTAAATGATCACAAGCTTTCAAAATATCTAACATAGAGGAAGGAGCTCTCATACTAAATCTGGTAGCTCAGGTCACTGCATTCATGTGTGTTATTTCTAGAAGTTCAACATGGATGGCCATCTGTATCCCACAGGCTGACTGACATATTACATGTGAACGGGCCAAGAATCAACTTTATGCATTTCATTAATCTGGAGAGTTGAGGTTTTGGTGGTGAAACGATTTACCAAACCATTGATTTGAAAAAGAGAATGCGTAACAGGTTAGGTTTAAACAATCTTTCTAGTGAAGAAAGAGTGCTCAGTGCAGGCAGGTATAGAGAGGCAGCAGAACATTATGGAAGAGGTCAGTAATCACTTCGGCCTTCTACAAGATGAAGTTTATGTCAAAGGAGTGTAAATAAATGCAGGCAGGATCAATTGTTGATGTATCTTGAGAGATCATAGAATCATTTAGATTGGAAAAGACCCTGGAATCATCGAGTCCAAGCACCAACTCCACTCTACAAAGTGCTCCCTTACACCATATTCCCTAACACCACATCTAAAGGACACTTAAACACATTCAGGGATGGTGACTCCACCACCTCCCTGGGCAGCCTATTCCAGTGTCAATAGATGCAGAGACGCAGCATAAAACTCTGTTTCCAAACAGCTCTGAGTTCAAAGAAAATTCAAGGCCAAATTTGTAACCAAATGTCCTAATTTGTTCTCTTTTCTTTAATGGTTGGTTAGGAAATGGTATTCTGACACTACTACAAAGCAGTGGCAGGCATCACCTTGTTCTGTACTTAGCACTTGGCACTGCTTGCCTGGGCTGGAGCTGGAACCTGTTGTTTTAACAGCAACCTGGTGGACACAAGACCATTGTCTGGCCTGAACCAAACCTCTGTGATGGTCACAGACAGGTGAGGCTGGATAAACTTGGCAGTCACCACACAACAGGCGGTCACCTATGATGTCCCCCGAAGCTGGGGAAGGTTACGCCCAAAGAAAGGTTGGGACCCAGTGAGAAGGAAGCAGGTCAGGTAACATAAGGTACTGAAATAAACGCAGGACTAAGGAGAAACCATGAACTTCGTACTCTTCCTGGCAAGGACCTCTGGGTACTGCCAGCTTCAGCTATTTGCTGGGTTCCTTTTTGCCCACAAGGCAATTTCAAGAACAACAAAATGTTCAGACCAAACATTTTTACAGCTCTACCTGTTGCACTTGCAACAAGCTTGGATCCTCCCACAACTTTCTGAGGCTCTAACCTGTTACTACTTTTCCTAAAACATTTCCTTGTTGAAATCTTCTAGTTTGTGACTTGGGGATGGGGTATTGTTGGGATTTTGGTTTAAATCATACCTCAGTTGCCTGAAGTTAGATTTTTAAAATCACGTGTACCCTGTGCAAAAAATGTTTTGTTTTTCAGAGGTTCAGTAGCATGTACATAAATCACTGTGGCTGATGCATATAAAATGGAAGGCAAATATAATATGTTTTTGTCACAGATCTGATGAGGTTTTTGATATAAAGATATAGTCAATGTCAGAGCAAAGGAGTGTGTTTTATATTTTAACTTGGAGAATCATAACAATCTGAGAGAATATGTGCATATCAATGACCATACAGCTTGCAAATTTACAAAACATGCAATTAAACACTATGGGCTTGATCCATTTACCTAATTGGAAGCATCTGTTTTTCTTGGAGATGTCTTAGATATGCTGTCTCAACTCTGAAATGTCATGAGTTTCCCATATTTGACAGCCCCATGCAAATGTCTCTGATATTTAGGGCAATTCAAACAGAATAGAAATCTACCTTCAGGCAGTTGAACCGATCCCTTACTGAATCATCAGCTGTGATAGATCTTGTTGAAGTTGGATATATTGCAGTTCTAGAATTTACTCTTCCCTTTTGACTCCAGGTAGCCGGACAGGACATGAAACACTTTGTAGCAGTTTGACTATTTCACCTTTGTGATTCAGTTCCTTTCCAACAGAACTGGAGATCTGCCAGCTTCCAGCATCATCTGAGCACCAGAGGTTTTGTTTTGCTGAAGCAGTAAATCACAGTATCCTTATTACCTCTCCTCTTCCCATAACTAACTATGTGCCCCCAAACCTAGCTACCTTATTCCTCATAACCATTGGTGGCATGAATGAGATGGATGAGATCTGCCAAAATGGTAATACAAAAATAAAGAAGGAAAAAGGGAAGAGAGCACCTCTCTATTCCTACTTCTATAATCCACGGGAAAGACAAGTAGAAAGAAAGGAAGGGTTTTACCTTTCGCTACCTAATTTCATTTTTCCTTCTCCATTCATTTAATTCTTCCTTTTCTGGCCCATTCTGGTCTGGAAAGAGGATGTTCTATTTTCGCCAGCTCAGATCATGAGTTTTCTGCAGGCTGTGATCATATTTGGTGCTACCAGGCACTAAGCACTAGCTACTGCCTATCAAGGAACCTAAGCACATACAGTACTACTCATGTAAATAAGCATAGTTCAATATGCTAAACTTGTGATTATACTGAAACGAATGAATCAACAAATTTTAATTTCATATTATTTGTACGAAAAATGTGAACTAATTTTGTAGCAGAGGATATAGCACTACAATTTAGAGTTGCATTTTAATATTACTTTAAGGATTGAGTAAAAATAGGAATTTATTTCAGAATAAGAGAAATATAGCAGTAATGATCAAGATATATTGTTGGTTTGGGATTTTATATCAGCATGTGTGTACGTGCAGTGCAGTGATAAAAAATTAAGAAAATCACAGTATTTTCCATAAAAATACACTACGTTCAGTATTAGCTCTTTCAGAGTTATTAAAGTTGTTGTTCTTAATGTATAAAAGTTCTGAAACTGTTTCATGTAATGCGATTTTTCTTTTTATCTTTTTCAATTATTTTTCCTGTTTTTTTTTTTTTTTTTTTTTTTTTTTTTTTTTTTTTTTTTTTTTTTTTTTTTTAAAGGAGAATTGAGTGCTCCAGAAGACTAGTAGAACACTGATTACTTGCTCTGGAGACTGAAATCCTGTAATTATCCTCACAGAGGTGAAAGAACTTCTGTGCATTCCCTCCTAGCAGGAGGCAACATTGTAACAGCAGGACATGGTGTAAGGCCAAGAAGATAAATCACTGGAAAAGCTGGATACCTAGCTAAAGGCATGGTAACTGAAAGAGCAGCTTAAATATCACGTTTATTACCAAGTGGAGTTTGGCTATGTGTTATGCACACAAATACTTGATGTTTCATAGGCTTTACTTTCCGAGTAATGTTTTATTTTGCTAAACAAGTAAAAAAAAGAAAATGAATGTACTTATGAAAGTGGTTTTAGTTGCTCCTTCGTTTTAAAGCACTGTATTACTCTATATTCATCTTTTCTGTCTATAGGCATTATTAACCTTATTAGCATGGCTTTGCCACTAACAGTCTCTGTCAATATATAATGCTATTATTCTGCACTGATTTCCTATTAAGATGGCTACTTTCATTCTGTTGCTTTGAATGTAAAGAAAATAGAGAGACCAAGAAATTTAGAAAACATCATGATTGTTAACACCAGTTTTAAAGCTTAAGAGCTTTATATTTGAGGGCCAAATCTAATGAATATTTCTTTCTGATCTAGCTTACCCTTTTATGGAAAGTAGTTATTTGTGTTCACTGGCTTTTACTGAAATCGCTGTTATCCTCTGGAATCAGTAATTACTTAAGATTAGCAGAATTTGCCTTTGCCTAGAACTAGTATCCCTATGTTATATGTGTTTATTTTTCATAACTAACAAAATTAAAATTATCAATTTTATTTGAATATAAGCACTGAGATTTTTAGATCTATCATGAAATGTCTTTTTTATATTTTATCAGTGTTTTTATATAGTGTAGGTAATGATACTATAATTCCATTTTCCTCTCCCTTACCTAGGGCTGCAGACCTTCTTTAACACTTAGGTTGAATGCAGGCAAGAGCCCTTTTCTTGGCCCCCAGGTCATGTCATGGTACATCTTCCAGAATAAGTATGCAGAATTAAGGCCAGTTAGTTAAAGAATATTTCAAATTTGTAGATACGTGTGATGAATGTGTACATCACATTTAGTAAGTATCGATAGCATACCTCATTTAAATACAAACAAACAAAACAACTAAAAACCTCCACACTTTTATGTTCCACTATTTTTAGCTGTACACAGGCTATATATATGACCTACAAAACTCACCATGAGAAAGTGGTGAACTTAGAGGTCATGCTGCTCTGGTGGCATAAGATAAAGAAAATGTAAACATCATGGATGATTGTCTTACCTTTTTTTTACATTGGTAACAGCTACCACTACTTCCTAAAAAGACTTTCTATTTTCTGAAATTAATTTCTTTATTGTTCATAAACTCTTTTTACGGTCATAATTGAAACAACACAGTGGTTTCATGTAGGGGCTTCTGCTGCCCTTCCAGAGCTCCAAAGCTACCAGCCATGCCTAATGTTCAAAAAGACCATAAAAATTATCTTTAAAGAGCAAAACCATGTCAGGGCTTACATAATGATGTAGCCAATTGTGCTTTTCATGCAGAGTACTGCATTGGATTCTTTGTTTAGGCTTATGCAGTTTAGTCACAGTACTGGTTATTTTAAAATTTATCCAGAGCAGAGAATAGACTAGAATTTAAAGACACATTTAAAGACTTGCTGCGTTTATCACATTGCTTGACCTTCTTGATGGCTAAAATTGCCTTTAATTCAGATAAATTCAGCTTCTCAAAAAACTGGTGATGTTTCTTGAACTATTGCTTGAGTAAAATGTTTGGAACACATACATCATCTTTCAGTCTTAGAAGAATATGATTTGCTGAACACAGAGATGTTGAGTTCATCCAAGCAAGAAAATCAAGTAAGGTTCACCAGAAGGATGAACAGCACTTCCCTCAGATGTCAAATTTGTGATTTAAGAATTAACACTCTCCCAGATTTCCTGAAGCGTTTTCAGGCAGTGCATCAAATTCCTAGTAGATTGTCAGGAGAATGCAGGGTAGCAGCAGACACATCATTCAATATGTATTCAGCCATGGCATGTCTGCCCTTAGAGCTGCAATGCTTTGTGGTAGTACTGCTTGCCTTTCAGATAAAATGTTGATAAATGTAGTGCCTGGCTTTAGAAATGCTCTGCATAAGCTTCATATGTGAGTTTTCAACATGGCTATTTTGGTTTCCACATCAATACTTACACAGTTCCTAAAACTATTGATAGGATCTTGTACTTATGGGTAGTCCTCTATAACACTGTTTTGATGATTCAGCAAACTCATCTAATTTTGGACAGGTTTTCAGACATCAGTCTATATAAAAGGCTATGCAGAAACTAAAAAAAA
>VXBH01002368.1:0-12364 GCA_013400035.1 Rynchops niger | reverse complement strand
GAGAAGGGGTGAATGGGGAGTGTGGATGTAGCTTGTTTGCCTGCTGGTCCTTGTGCACAGGCAGATATGGAACTAACTGTAAAGTCAGCTGTACAGTGGAAAGTGTGGAGGATGCCTACAGTGACTCTGTTTTCTTCCCCATATCTTCTTTTGACTTTTTTGATGAGTGTCGTTATGGCTCAGCTGGTGTTAGTCTCCTCTCCTGTCCGGACAGTTACAGAATGTGTGTTTGAGTCTCACTCCAGGAGATAAGGTAGATTTGCAGCATATTTTAATATTACTGTCTAGCGCTGGCAAGATACATTAGTGTCTGACAATGGTATCTCTTCAGAGGAGTCATTATTTTCTCCGGACAATGTTTTCTTTTTCCCAGATATTATCACCTTTTTGATTTATTCTCACTGACACTAGCATTCTCTGTTCTTAAAATGACTTTGCTGAATACGCAGCGTTTGTCTCAGAAGCCAGTGTATTGAGCTAGCCATACAACAAGCATTTGATTACATCTTCTGGAAATCCAAAAGAAAAAGAGAAGAAGAAAACAAACAACAAAAATTGATAATATAGCATATTTTGAAGACTAATTCATCAAAACAAAAGATATTACAAACTATACCATATTCACAGTATAACTGAATCATAACAGCCAAATTTTATATACACATTGAGGAAATTTTAGAGTTCCCATTTACTAATAGATAAGAGTTTTAAAGCATAAATGAAGTTTATTCAAATCTCCTTGTTTAGAAAATATTAGCTGTTGATTTCATGAGAATAAAGCCTTCAAATCTGTGGATTACACAAGGCAACGATACATCTCCAAAGCCGAGGACCACATAATTACTCAAGAAGAATTGGGTGTTTGTGTGGTCTAGAGAAATAAAAATAAGATGAAATGGATAGTTATGACATTCAGTGGGGTTTAATGAAAACCTTCTGTTGTTTTCACAAAAGTGAAACTTCTGGGGGGGAAAACAGCAACTGAGAATTAAGAGTCTAGAAGAAAGGAGGTGGGCTGTTCATCATTTACTGTCTATGAACTTCCAATGTGGAATGGGCATGAAAGATTTCAGTAGAATCCCGAGAGATAGTCCAACTGATAGAATCCTTATAGAGATAAGGAAAAATTGATGTCATTCCACAAATCATTAATTCATTTTGACTGTTGTATAGGCAGGATTACTTTACACTGGATTAAATGCAGAAAAAGGCCTGAATGACTACTTTCATTCTCCAAGATGAGCTCTGCTTTCCCCTAATGACCTAGATTTGCTGTCCAGGAAATAATGAATTTAACCATAAAACAGTGTCAGAGTAGAATAAGGATGAGAGATTAAAAAAAGTTCAATTTCCAATTTAGAGTTTGACAGATAAGTAATATATGGGATGCTGAATTGATAATATCCTGGTTTCTTTCCCCTTCTTCTCCCTCCTCCTCTTTTTAAGTCATGATAAAAGCAGTAACAGCTGGGATTAAGTTGCTGAGTGGGAAAACTTTTTTGGATGAAAGCCTTTCCATTCCTCATTTTGTTCAATATTAAATAATTCAGGTTTGGAAATAATTTTCCTAAAGAACCAAGCTGCAGAAATGTTAGAAGATTTCTTTTTGCCCTGGACGTAGTTCACTTCTAGAGATCCCCTGGGCATTTTGACCTTCTGTTTCCCAGCCTCTTCTGCTCTCTTACTGTGCCACTTCATATTGTGTATATGGATGTCTTTGCATTGAAAATTGCATGCTCATTACAAGGGGCTGAGGATGGTGATCGTATGCGTGGACAGGGAGGAATGAGGAAAAGGACACCAACAGTGGATGTTCTTTTGACGTTGGTGTTTATAAAATATTTCCTTTGGACTGTCAGGCTTGTCTCTTCGGTTCTGTGCTCCAAGATGGGAGACAATCCAGGAGGACAGCCAACCTCCTGTTATTTGGGCTATTCAGTGTAGTAGAGATTTCACAAGAATTGTTAATAGAAGATGTGCCTCTGTACTCGGCACTGGTGAGGCCTCACCTCGAGCACTGTGTTCAGTTCTGGGCCCCTCTGTACAAGAGGGNGTTTGTGGGTTGGGTTTTTTTGGTTTTTTTTTTTGGTGTGTGTATGGTTGGACTCGATGATCTCAAAGGTCCTTTACAACCATGAAGATTCTATGATTCTATGATTCTATAAGATAAACTTGGCACATCCGTCTGATACCCACCACATTCAGAGTAATGATGTATAAACTGCAAATGGTTTAAGGATTGTTACTTAAGGGTCCTCACATTTCAAAATCAGTGCCAGAAAAAAAAAAAAACAAACAACCAAAAAACCCACCTCTGCCAGTATTTTATAGGAGGAAAAAACACCATCCCAAGTCCCAGAGTTTGGAACAAATAGGAAATAGTGGTGTTTAATTAAAATGTACAAAGCTATATGTAAATTTTGCTGGGAATTTCTGTAACATAATTGTAGATTATAGATTCCCTAGAATGAGTTATCCCTTCTAAGACTTCTGAAAACAGAACTACTTTTGTTTTCAGAGCAATATGCTAATTTATTACTTTGTGTAGGTTGTGTCTGACATCAAGAACAGCTATACACTCTGCTGCAAGTTCAGAACAAAATTAGGCTAGAACCAAGAATTAAACTGAAATGAAATAAAACAAAATAAAAGTAAATTTTCTACTGACTCTCATTTGATTATAGTCCATACTGAAATTACACATATCAAATGATAGCTAAATTTTAATTAAAAAAAATATTTTGACACTCAGTCTTCTCAGGTTTGATGGCAAATCTCAGGTCAACTCAGTACCGTTCAAACCTACCTAAAGTTGCCTGATGTAGGGTTTAAACCCTAGGAATCTTAGAGGTTTTGCTTACAAATACCTTCAGAGATCTGCATCTGGACAGTGAACCTAGTACTCTCATGGTCCCTAGTCTGATGCAGTTCAGACCTCTGCGTTTAGCTCTGTTTTTCAGTGTTACAAAAAATATACACAAAAGGGCCTCTAAATCCTGAGACCATGCATTGCTGGCTTATATTTAGCAAACTAATTACACTAATAACAATAATTAGCTGTAGCACATCCTACAAAACATTAGCAATAATTAACTGAGGGATTGCACAGTGACTACCAAAAAGAACAAATAAATTGATGTACCTGTGCAACTGAATAAAATAGAAAAACTCTGTCTAATGAAAAATTGTTATTATCTAGGAATCCTTCAAATGCTAATCAGATTGCACCATAATCTGACTTGGTTGAATGAAAATGTTATTCTAGTTTGTTTGTTTCTTTTTTGTCCTAATGGTAGTTAAAGTTGATATATTTAACAGTGAAGATGATCTACTGTTATTCCCGGTAAATGGAATCATGTGTTTATCCATAGAATGGGTATATCATAGATGCAAAGTGAATTTCATGCTACCTGTCCTGTGAAATTTGGATTTCAGAGGAGTAGAGGATTTTTTTTAAAAATTCAAAAACTAATGAATATTTATTGCTAGTAAGTTCTTTTTTAATCTTAGAGAAAATGTGCATTTTTCAAGATTTCTTTCTCAGACTGATTGCTGTTTATTTGTTGCCACCTTAAAAAAAATGAAGGGATTGTCAAATAATTATCCCAAGATTTTTGTAAAACTATTATATTTTTACTTTTAATATACAGGTTTGGGAAACATTTAGATACATATTTCCAGTCTTTAATCATAAAAAATAAAAAAGAGGAGAAGAAAAGGAATTAAGAAAAGATTCTCTTAGGGTTGTTAGAGGAAGAGTAGGCAGAAATGTATTTCTCAGCCTGATCTGGTGGGGATGCATGCTTTACCCCATTGATTTCCTTTCTTTTTTTTTGCCAGCGTTGCACAAATGCCATGTTTCTACAAATACAGGTGACTCATCCAATTAATTTCGGGATCATGTGTACAAATGTCATGGTTTTGGCCAAATTGGCCAATGACTGGTGACAGATGCTCTCCCCCCACCTCTCACACACGGGGAGGAAGAGGAAAGGTAAAGAGATTTACGAGTTCAGAAGGAACTAAACTACTTTAATGAAATAGTAATAATAAGATATAAAAGAAACAATGAAATAGATACAGTATATACAAAACCGTATTGAGCTTCCAAGCATGACGTCACTGGCAGGCACTGGGGAAGTCCCAGACTGGACTCAGTGATGGCTGGGAACTGGATTCCAGAGCTGGAGTCAGGAACACACGGATTGGGATCAAAGGCAGATGAACAGACAGGGTCCTCCTCGGATGTCAGCCATCGAAGAAAAAGAGGCTAACCCTTTGATCCCTCAGCTTTTATACTGAGCATGGGGCAGATGGGATGGAATACCCCTGTTAGTCAGTTTGGGGGTCACCTGTCCTGTCCGTTCCTCCCTGCAGGTGGGACCCCTCTACATTTTTCTGTTTCCGACCCTCCAACGGGGCACATAACAACCAAGGTCAGCTAATTTTGTTATAGCAATAAGTATAAGCAAGAGCCTCTCTGCATACCATTCCTTGTCACTAACTGTAAACATTGGTCTTATCACTCTGAGAACGAATAGTTTTCTGCACAATATGCTGTTAATTTCAGAGAGTTAGAAGAGGCCTAGCTAAGAAGTAAAATTACTGAACAGAAAGTTGGTTCTGTTTTACCTCAAACCAGGATAACAAAATAAGTTCCAAAATGTGTGAAAACAGCAATGTTTTTTGTGATGTGGGAATTTCTGTACTAGGAATTAGATTAAATCCCCAATTTTCTTTTATTTATGTGATCAACTGCTTTTTTTTTGACTGGTTTTACCTCTTATTCTGTCTAGATAAAGCAAATTCGGTGCCTACTCATTTCAAGCATGTCCTCATAACAAGAGTCCCCAGTAAATAGAGATAGCACCATGGAGTGTGTACTGGAGAACTGGCTTACTCCAGCTGTTTCTTAATCCTTTGGAGATAAATTATCATATGATCCAGGCTACACTGGAAAAGGATGAAGAGCAAAAGTAGAGATTACACTGGCATCAAAAGAGGTGAGGTTTAAAAGTACCATTTGGTTCTGCTGATGCTGTTCTTACACCATCACAAGGCTCAGTATTGTAGAACACACTTCATACATCAATCAAACAACTTCTCAGTAGGGTTTTTTCGGTGGGGGGTTGGTTTTGGTTTGTTTTTTGTTTTTCCCCAGTCTGTTTTCAGGTACAGCTATGCTTCCCTAAATGCCTAGTGAATGGATCAAGGGAAAGAGTCTGGCCTTCTACTGTCTTCTGAGCCAAACTGATAGCCAGAATGAAAGCGGAAGATTAAGTTGCTGCTCAGTATGAGTTAAGGTGAAAAAAGTAGCCTTTGAAGTGTCTGGATGTGCTGTGGATTACAGTTAAGGCAAACCAAATTTCTTTTTCCCCCCAAAGTCAATATAAGTACACTTTTTGGTGTCTAATGTGGTGCTCCTTCTCCTGTGACTGCACAAATACCCATCTTTTTTTAACTGGAATAGAAATTGAGATAACCGATTAATAAAGACACACATATGCATCCCTCTGAAACGAAATGTTTGTTCCCTCATCATCCTCTGTCTGAAAAAAAAGGTAATTTGGATTTTTAAGGCCAAATATAAGACCTTATGAATTTCAGGTAAATAATTAATTATACTCATTCAAATGAAGAAAAAGAATTTTAAAAATGGGAAGGAAGAATGGATATCTGTTTGTTGATCAGAGAAAAACATCCTTGCTTGGTAATTATTCTGAAAGCATAAGGGTATCGATCAGTCAAAATGACATATAAATTCCCTTGGTCACTTCATAGTAATGACTGTAACCTGTTATCAGCTGTGACCTGATGTTGAAGTGCCAGTGCAAGGCTGGGAAAGGAAGAGGANCACAAGGCTCAGTATTGTAGAACACACTTCATACATCAATCAAACAACTTCTCAGTAGGGTTTTTTCGGTGGGGGGTTGGTTTTGGTTTGTTTTTTGTTTTTCCCCAGTCTGTTTTCAGGTACAGCTATGCTTCCCTAAATGCCTAGTGAATGGATCAAGGGAAAGAGTCTGGCCTTCTACTGTCTTCTGAGCCAAACTGATAGCCAGAATGAAGGTGGAGGATTAAGTTGCTGCTCAGTATGTGTTAAGGTGAAAAAAGTAGCCTTTCAAGTGTCTGAGCATGCTGTGGATTACAGTTAAGGCAAACCAAATTTCTTTTTCCCCCCAAAGTCAATATAAGTACACTTTTTGGTGTCTACTGTGGTGCTCCTTCTCCTGTGACTGCACAAATACCCATCTTTTTTTAACTGGAATAGAAATTGAGATAACCGATTAATAAAGACACACATATGCATCCCTCTGAAACGAAATGTTTGTTCCCTCATCATCCTCTGTCTGAAAAAAAAGGTAATTTGGATTTTTAAGGCCAAATATAAGACCTTATGAATTTCAGGTAAATAATTAATTATACTCATTCAAATGAAGAAAAAGAATTTTAAAAATGGGAAGGAAGAATGGATATCTGTTTGTTGATCAGAGAAAAACATCCTTGCTTGGTAATTATTCTGAAAGCATAAGGGTATCGATCAGTCAAAATGACATATAAATTCCCTTGGTCACTTCATAGTAATGACTGTAACCTGTTATCAGCTGTGACCTGATGTTGAAGTGCCAGTGCAAGGCTGGGAAAGGAAGAGGAGACAGCAAAATACTAACAAACAGTGGTACAGCCCAAAAGACATAGTAATACTTCTTGACAATTATGTATCCATGGAGAAAAAGTGCTAACTGAACATTGTAGGCCACCAGCTAAGTTTGTCATGTCTGAGATGCTGTAAACTGAATTACAGTCATAGTTCTTAGCCTTGTTTCAGATTTTTACTCAGAATGTTCAAAACCAAACCCAAATATTGTAAAATTCTTCATTGCTTCAAATCAGCAGAACTGTAGCTTCTTAAATCATGCAGAATGCCAGGCAGGCTGTAAAATTTCCCCTTCTCTAAAATTTAGCCTGGAAATTTCTTAAATATAAATGATGTTCCTTTATCAATTTTAATAAAAAGTGATCATTAGACATTTTCTACACAGTGAATAATCTTACTTGGGTTGCCTAGTGACAGGGTCGTCTGTTAACTCATCACACACTATACCAGAGGTCTGCTTCATACAGTATCTGCCACTGTATACAGCCAAAGAATGTATTCCTGTGCCTCATGAGGTCTCCTTCTGTTTGTAGATATGCTCTAGAGACACTTTTTTTCTCTACTGGGAATAGAGGAGAAGAAAGAGCAATCTATCACAGTAATCAAGTATCCCCCCATGAGCTCCAGAAACCTGGTTTCCTATGCCTTTCTTTCACTTACAGCAGTTTCAGTGGATTTTCCAGTGTCTAATAATAGCTGTGAATTTGCATCACAGTCTCTCTCTCAGTGGGTACTCTAATGATCTGTTTTTAGAAAAGTGGAAGTCAAAAGACCCATTTTATAAATCTTTCCTCCATGAAAATTAACCAAGGTACTTAAATGTTATTAAATGTCTGACATAACAAGAAGCAGTAAATCACATAAGCTTCCTCCATAACATGCTCAAAATGACAATTGGCTGTGATATTTGAGGGTGGAGAAGTGGTTATGAAAAAAGCACATCAGAAGATACAAAAGAAATAAACTGAGCAGTGGGAGGGAGAAATGTAACAGAGGTGAACAACTAAAAATAGAGAACAAGAAAGTAGAAGAAAGAGAGGCATAGGTAAAAGACTGAGAAAACAGAAAACTAGATAAAGATGAGTAAAAGCAATGGTAAGGGAGTAAACAGATAGAAGGGCAGGGCAATAGTTCATACTTCAAAGAGCATTGGTTTCAGATGCTGTCTTTTCATTGGGCTTATCCTATCAGATGCTACTGGTCCATGGTTATACCCCAACATCTTCTGCAGGTACTGGTGGCCAAAATGTATACAGAGGTCACATTAGTGCACCTTTCTCCTGCCTGTGTGACCTCTTATCCCACTGGCTTTCTAGAATAGGAAGCTGGAGAGGCAGCAGCACAAATGTTCTTGGCACGGCCCTTTTTTTCCCAGTTCTTCAGGTGCTGAAGAAGCTTGCCTGAGCCATGGACAAGGCTGTGTAAATCTAACATTAATATAAATTTATGGGGTGCTAGGTAAAGCGGTGCTTCTCCTGTGTGGTGTTCTTACAGTCATACAGAACTGAGAGGGGTCTGTGGGCCCCAGCCTTAGCAATACCTAGCACCTAGTGAAATCAGTGGGAGGCCCAGCATTTGTCAGAATTTATTCACTATTTTCCATTGGCAGGCAGATTTTTAGCCACTTCTTAAAAAGCAGAGCCTCAACACACATAATAGTTACTCAGGAATACACATATCATAACCGTGAACATCCCTGCTTCCTCCTGCTTTCCTTGATGTTTTATTTCTGAGCATGACAACATATGATATGGAATATCTCTAGAGTCAGTTTGGATCAGCTGTGTCTCCTCCCAGTTTCTTGCCTACCCCTAGGCTGCTCACTGGGGGCAGAGTGGAAAAAATAAGCACTGTTCAGCAGCATGAGAGACTGGAACCTCAAAATAATCATCTCAAAGCTTGCTTAAGCTTCTGCAAACTGGCTTACAGGCCAATAAGAAGCTTGCTTCTATCTATTTAGCACCTTCTGCAGACCATTCTTCTGCTTATCAGTCACCACCCAAGATTGCCATCAGCTGGAAAGGGTGTGTTGCCATCAGCTGGAAAGGGTGTAGGCCTTTGGCTATCAGAGTGGCCAGACCCTGCCTGCCTTGGGGCTTGCCTGGACATGTTCTGCTACCCCAAACTTGCTGTGTCACAATGACTGTGCTGAGCCAAGTGCTGTCCCAGCAGGGGGCAGGAAAAGCTTATACAGCAACCATGTTGAATGACAATTAGCTGGGCAAAGGCCACTGTCACACTGATTGGTCAAGCTACAGACCAACCTGGACTATAACTGGTGAGGTTGACCCACCACAATTTGAGAATTGGGACTGAGACTTCCACCACCATTCAACCATGGATCAATGGGATGCTGATGAAATTCCAGGGGACCCCCAAGACATCGTTGGGCCTGTGGTGGTGACTATACTCTTGCTGTGTTCTGTAATACTGATTCTCCTTTCCTCTACTTCCACCTTTACTCTATCTCTTGTCCCAGTGACTATTGCTGGGGAATAACAATAAAACTGCAGTGAGCAGCATCTGACCTTGTTTGTGTCTTAATCTCACGCTTGGAAATTATTGTGAACCTCTCTGGGGCCCAATGTAGTCAAACCAGGATGTAACAAGCAGTAGCCAAAACATTGGTGTATTGTCAGCACTGGTTTAGTCACAGATAAAAAAAAACATAGCACCATACAGGCTGCCATGAAGAAAATTTACTCCTTTTCAGACTATGAATTGCTGTACTGTGTCTGGCTGGGATGGAGTAAAGGAGATTTAATTTTTCTTTGTAGTTTGTGTCTGTGACTTGTTTACGTCATATTAGCTGCATGTTGGTACTGCCTTGCTCTTGTGTTTTGCTGAGTTGCTGCTGGAGGCTACAAAGCCAGTGAGGGCCATTGTTATTTTCCTTCTCTCTTCTTGTTTATAATTTTGCTGTTGAAAAACTATCTGTTGTTTCTTTGTTTCCTCACTTTTTTTAGAAACATCTTAGTTGGAATAACTACAGATGGGTGTCTTGGTGTCATGGAGGTGTTTCTGCTGTATGGCTTACTTGTAGGCTATCTCTGCAGTATACGCAGTGGTTCAGAAATATTTGCAGTCCAGTCACATGTTCCTGGGGAGCACCAGCATTTAATCCATCTGAGCCTTACAGTCAGGTGCTAAGGTACTTGCAGAGTTCTTGTAGCTTTTTCACACAAGAGGAAATTTATGGCATGCTACTTTTTTTTTGTAGTTGAAATGAGGAATGCCATATTTATGGCATCGTTAAATCATCATTAGCAAAAGGTGGGTTAGTATCCCTAACATTTGGTGCTACTGCTAAAGTATCTATAGTTCCAAGGACACTTAAATCACTTTTTGAAATGTCTTTCCTGGAAGGAATCTGTTGAAGCCCATAGTGCAGGTCAGAACTGGCCAATGTTGCAGTCATCCTCCACACCAGGTCTTCAGTTCTGGCTCAGGATTCTCCATGCTGCACAGTATTTGGAAATCGGTCTGGGAAGCCAAACTGCTTTTGAAGTCTAAGACTATTCAATTTAGCTGTTCTAATAAAGCTCAGTAACGTTGAGCCAATATCAACCACATAGAGAAATCAGACACAGTGCACCACAGCTGAGACAGTGGAATGGGTCAGCATCAGCAGCAGTCTCCCAGGCAATTTTGGTGCCACGCAGGATAGACACTAGAGCAGGACAGTAGTGCTGTCTTCCCACTGCAGCTCTAGTCTTTTCTGTGATACTGGCTGCGCTTCTCAATGCCCAGGTGGTATTTTTCAAAGTGTGATAGTTTCTTGGCCTGGTCAGGATTCTTGGCAAATCTTTATATCTGCTCTGTGGCAGGGAATGGCCAGTTCTGAATGGTGATTCCCAAAGATCATTGGCACATACTTAACAATCCCAGTAGTCAGTATCAAAGTATGCAGTGAACAAGAATGACTGAAATGCCAGTTATTAAAGGCAGGTGAGGTTTTGTCCTTCCTTCTTTCAGTTAAGTTGACAGACATAAATGCAATAAAATAAAAAAAAACATATTTTCTTCACTATTTCATCTGATCTAATGTAGTGCTTATGTTATTGTGGCAGCTGATGAATGTGCTAGTGGAAGTCAGAAAGATATTGCAAGCATAATACATGAGTAAATGTAAATATCTGTAAAGGCCTTCCTGGTCTAAGTTTCCTAATGCTCTGACGCTGGAACATGGGGCCGTGTTGCTACTGATTAATGGCAAAAACTAAGCCTTTTATCTGATTTCCATATTTTATACTGTGTTTTATGGTCTAGTGTACACCCCATCTCTCTGCTTCTGTTTCCCATCTGTAAAAAGAGACCATAGATATTTGCCTTCCTTTGTAGGTAATAAGCTTTCTGACCGTCAAATGCAGAATACTTTTTAAAAGCTATTAAATGATATATCTTAGTAGATTCTTAAGCCACAAGTGTTGTTCCAAAGCGGGGTTGTTTACCCGGTGTGCAGACGCCAATATGCACACAAAGTAGAGGTATTATCTATTTATTTCATTTCTGCAGAGATGGGTGCTAGGTGGTAATCCACAAAGCTAGCACACTGGCCTACAAACTCTTAGGAATATTTATACGGTTCAAAACACAGAAATACACACCCTTAATTATAATTCTTGGTTAGTACCTTACCTTAACAATTTCTATTGGTTAGTACAGTCTCTCACTTTCGTTTAAAGTTACAAGGTCCTTTAATTGATGTGCACATGCTCTAGCACCATGGGGGGGGTAGTCTAATTCAGTCTCCAATTGAGTTGGTGGTCGTGATATCCCACTGCCACCTTTACCTTTCCCCCAGTTACTGCAAATTTTTGTTGACTTTATGCCTTATCCAGCAGCTGTCTGGTTTTCATCTGGTTTCGGTGCCTCCTGTGGTGGGATGTTCCTTATCATCAACCTTCTGTTCTTCAAGGGTATATTCATTAGTAAGGCATTTATTGTTTATACCAAGTGTCTGGTTTCACAGGGCCTTGTGACCTTTTTACAGCTCTTTATTCTTACTTAATGAGAGATTCTACCTTCTAAAATATATTTTACCTTTTTAAAAGTACATTCTACCTTCTTAAAATACATCACAAGAAGTCATCATGTGCAGCATAGTTCTGTGACTGGTATCAGGTGACAAGTTCTTTGAATTTTATCCAGTAATTTCTTTAGAGTCCATGTCATCTCAATAAGCAATGTCACAACTAGACATAACGATTCAAGGAAAGAGAGTCTATAACACATTTTGGTAAACTAAGCAATCAGTGAAATTAGTGTATATCTCTTCAAACAAAAAAGGAACCATGAATGCCTACTTGCTACAACTACTGAATTATTGAGCAGATGAGGAGGCACAGCCAGTTTCTTTGCCATGTTTTGGGCAGGGCCCAGTATTATTCCTCTTAGAGAATTTCTCCCAAATTGAAACTCCAAAAGACAAACAATGGTTTATTTTAAACCTTGATAGACCTAAATATGAAAGGCCTAATTAGGTGTTAAAGATTGAGGCAGCTCTGAGATTTCCCAGAAAGAAGCATGCAGGAAACTCTGTGGGGAGAAATTTAGGTTACAGTGCTAAAATTCATCTTGCCTAACTTCAGCTTCTGAAAATGTTATCCAAGTCTAGATATGTAGGGTATCTCTACAGTTGATGGAGTGAGGTGCACAATCCTAGAAATATTTAATGCCTTCTATTGTTTGAGAGAAGCCTAGATG